>CAJDSM010135070.1:859-13205 GCA_903981925.1 Ostrea lurida | reverse complement strand
TACCGCCCGCGTGTACTTCACGGGGCATCCATGCAGGTAATACCGCCCGCGTGTACATCGCAGGGCATCCAGGTAATACCACCCGCGTGTACCTCACGGGGCATCCAGGTAATACTGCACGGGTGATTCTCCTGATGTACACCGCGGGCAGGTATTACCTGATGCCCCGTTGCTGTATTACCTGGATGACCCGTGCAGGTATTACCTGATGCCCCGTGACGGTACACGCGGGGTGGTATTTACCTGGGATGCCCCTTGCCGATGTAACGCGGGGCCGTCATTACCTGCAATGGGTTGCCCCGTGAAGTACACCGCGGGCGGTATTACCTGGTGCCCCGTGAAGTAACACGCGGCGGGTATTCCACTCTGGATGCCCCGTTGGAAGTACACGCGGGCGGTATTACCTGGATGTCCTGTGATGCTACAACACGGGCAGCTCTACCTGAATGTTCCTGTATGTTGACACGCGGGCGGTTTACCTGGGTTCCTGTGATTACACGCGGGCGATTATTTACCTAGGTGCCCTGTATCTTACACGCGGGCGGTATTTACTGATGCCCCCGCGTTATTAACCTCGGATGCCCCGTGCGTTATTTACCTGGATGCCCCGGTTGCGTCGCCCCGCTGGGTTGGCCTCCCATTTTGTCCCACATTTGGGTCCCCCAGCTCCTCGCCGTTCGTTTTTCCCGTTCCATGTCGGAGTCCTTTTGAAACAGATCCTTTTGTCATTTAGTATAGCAGCCACAAAATCCTGAAATTACAAGATATTCATATACAAACAAATGAATGCATCGACCCATTTACATTTTTTTTAGGACACTCCTTTATAGGCATGAATGATTGAAAAATGGCTGGAATAATATGTAGCGTAGAACTCTTTTAATTTTCATTCACCGGTCAGCGGTTATCACCGGTCGCGGTGGTTCCAGTGGTAGGGGCTCTGGCCTCGTGATCGGTGAGGTTCGTGCGGTTTCGAGCTCGGCACCCCGGAACCGCTCGTCAAACCCCAAACGTGAAATCACGGTAGTTGGATTGCTCCTTCGCCAAAGAGTCCGGCATAGAGGTGAGAATCACGGGGTCTTTCGGATAGACATTAAAAACGGAAGTCCCGTGTCGCAGCATGTGTGCACGCAAAAGAACCCTCACTGCTAAAAGCCATAAATATTAGCATAGGTCTAAAATTTGCAGCCCTTCACCGGCAATGTGACGTCTCAAAATTGACTGAAATATTCTCAACGGGTACGAAAAAAAACAAACAAATAATCAATCAAATCATATTCAAAACGCCCAACAGAAAAGAAAATCTCTGCAATAAAAATGCATCAGACTAAATGGAAAGTAATGATAACAGAATGCGAATTCCAAGCCATCATTTACATTTGATTGGATATGAGAAATACAGAGTATGTACGACAGTGTGTGGTTATCGTGGACCCACCTGTACCAAAACCTTTGTAGAATTATTAAACAAAACAGCATGATAGTTCGCTTCCCAGTGGCGCTTGCAATGTTTTCATAACCATTACTCACGACTGGCGCCATTGGGGTCTCAATAGAATGAATACTGTTTTTTACATTAAAAACTCATCCGATGTGTTCAGTGCTACCGGTCGGTAATTGTCGGATAGTGGTTTGTTCTGGCAAAACAGTATTCATTCTATTTGAGGACCAAATGGCCAGTTTGGTGCAGTAATGTTATGAAACCACTTGCACGCTCACTGAAGCGATCATCATGCTGTTTTGGTTTAATAATTCTAAAAGTTTATGATAAGCCTTAGTTAATCAAGTTATAATCCAGCGTTACAAACAGGATTGATACAAACTTTTGTAGAATTATTAAACAAACAGCATGATAGTTCGCTTCAGTAAGCGTAGCATGTTTGCATAACATTACTTCACGACTGGCCATCTCGGTCTCCATAGAATGAATACTGTTTTTAGCATAACAAAAACGCACATCCGATTTAATACCACCGGTGACACTGGACCAATCGGATTGAGTTATGAGAAAACAGTATTCAATTCTATTTTTTCGAGACCAAATGGCCAGTCGGTGAAGTAATGTTATGAAAACATTGCACGCTCACTGGGGCGAACTATCATGCTGTTTGTTTAATAATTCTACTTAGTTTACCATACCCTAGCCGTACAAATTATGTGTACAATTAACGTATAACCTAGATGGTTCGAATCTATTGGTATAAAGGTTTACATGTACCATGCCTCAGTGTTTACAATTAAGTTATCACAACCTGTTAAACCACTGCAGTTGTAAAGCTGTTTTAGTTCCTTAACTGTTTGACATTAGTTTAATTAGACTAAATGATATTGCTCAAGCAGTATTATTTAAATCAAAAAGAGCCCACCGGAGGAGGAAACCGAACCTGTACAAATGGCTCCAAAAATTAAAAAGTGAAGTTTTCAACAAACTTTATTTTCTACACAAATGAGAGTTCATGAGCGGTGGTGAAAAAAATCTTGGAGCTGCATTGATGTTCATTTTATGTATCTACTGCCAAAACATCATGAAATAACAAGGGATTTGCTTAAAATCACAACATTTCTGTTTTGACTAAAAATGTTCCAAATACACATAGAGGATACAGAAATGGACCGGCGATACGTTCTCAAAGTTTTAAAGTTTCTAAAGTTTGAACTAACACAAATAAAACTTGGTCCAAGGCCTATGCTCTATAGAATTTTGGACAAGAATGTGGTCGATTTTAAGCAAATTCTTGTATTTTGTGATCTTTCAGATGTTGGGGCAGTACGATCTCAGATTACGCCATTAAAAACTCCACACTGTTAATCTATTATCATTTGTGCTGAAATATTGTTGAGAATGTTTAATTTGCACTCATTTCACAGGGCCGACATTTCTTTACCCTCAGTGAGGCTACTCCTTATTGCAGAACTTCGTATTTAGCTTGAAGCAGACTTTTGGACTTTTTGTTATTAACAAATATCTTTACTCCAGTCAGCAATTATCAACTTACGTTTTCTCTCCTACCTATCAGTGTGCAGTTTTGATTACACATGTAAAGCAGATCGCGGGACCAACAACTTCAGAAACTTTACAGATTACATACATTCTTTGAGGAAGAAAACCCATTGGGATAGCCGAAAACAGATTCCTATAGGCCTAACATGAATTGTTTAACATTACCGCTCAAATACATAGCTGCTCCATGCCACCATTTTCTCATGTCTGTGGGCCCACCGCGTTCCACAAGCCCGAACCACTATTGTACAGGGGTGGGACATTTGATGCCCGTTAGAACTGAGGAGGCGAAATCCTGGCATTGGGCCAGGGCGGACCACGAACCAGTAAAGGTACTAGGAAAGAGGTACTCATGACGGTTGACAGCTGTACTAACGGCGGACTGATTCTGTCACGACTTAAGCTCCTAGCAGCTTTTAAGAGGTGATCGACAAACGTTCTATCTGCCTGTAAAAAGATACTTACGCCCCCCTGCACAGATTCTTGCTCGACCGACATATAAAACGAACTCCTGTTGTTTTGTAAGAGAAATGCTAGCCTCCTCTATGAGAGAGAGAGAGAGAGAGAGAAGACGAGACGCAGAAGAGAGAGAGAGAGAGAGAGAAGACGAGAGAAGAGAGAGAAGAGAGAATGAGAATGGTGAAAGCATACAATACAACCCACAACCACACTGATTACTAGTATTGTCAGACACAATATCAGTATCCTCATTCAGTATGTTCATTGAATAATTGGGTTCCTAACAAGTATCACACAGTTTAATCTTGCTGCATGCATTTTATCCCCACTATGTATAATAGATTGCTCTTATGCAAGCACTGTGTAATATACGAAAGAGGAAAAAAACCACCAATGCGTAAAACGCAGACGTCAAATGTAGATACATTTTCAAAATAATTTAATTTACTTGTTACAGCATTTGATTGGCTGAAACAAGATTGCGCAACATCAATTATTTTTTGTATAATCTAAACTTGCTCTCTTATGATGTTTCCTAGATGACCGTCACAATTCATTTGACGGTGTTGTTTCTTTCCTTTTGTTTGCTAGCGGCAAACTTTCGTCCGCCTCCATGCAAACCATCCTTATTTTGTATTCACATAATGTTAAATTAATTTATAAGGAATGGAGCTATGATTTTGACCTGGTTATACGATATAAAACTAGGTTTGCTAGTATACCCGCTTACGCGGATTATAAGAGCGTAAACTGCACCATGTAAATTTTATCGTTAACCGAGTCAAAATTAGTTTCATTCCGTATATCAATCGAGGTTGCACAAAGATGGAACTTAAAACTCACACTAAGTCTAAGAGTCCTAAAAATAATTAAAAGAATTTTTTTTTTCAGAAACCGTGCCTCACCAGATGAAGTAATGCAGTGACAAATGATCCCAACAATTACAAAAGCAATTGCTGTAGATTTTGATTTCAACCACCAGGCCATTTCTACCGCAATGGAAAGGTGGAGAGGAACCATTTAGATCATCATGAAATTCACTCAACAAAGCTTGACAGAGGAGTCATTTTATGGAATTTAGAAATACACTTAAATATCATCAGTACATTTGGTGTTCGAGGGGTGGCCGAGGTGCCCAAATACAACTCGTTTCCGACGCTCAAACACAAATAACCGACCTTCAACATTGACAGAAATGCCAATCGACACAGCGGTTTTACTATCGACCGATAAACCAGACCAATGCCACATATGAAAAATCAGCAGGGCGACCCATCGCGGATGATTCGACCGTGTAAAGGGCCGCGGACAATTTAGACGAGGGCCAAAACTACTAACAAAAAAGTTGATGTTGCAGGATTATTAAACAATCCGTTTAAAGTCATCAATGACCTTGTTTGCGGTCATAATTAGCACAAGTCATATGTTGACTTGATGTTCATTACCCTTTGTTAGACTTGTTCATTTTCCTACTAGATTGACAAACGGCTAATCCCGTTTACTTTATTGACTAAGGGCTCACGGCGGGTTGACCGGTCATGCAGAGGATGCCTTACTCCTCCCATGGCACTTGATACCTGCCACTTTGCTTAAATGTCAAGAGGTCCGATGTTGCCCTCTCACATATTTATGTTATATTTGATTTACGTTTACCTCTCTCACACATTGTTTACTTCGCCTATTTATCGGGTAAGGACGAAATCATACAATCGTTACAACGATAACTTGATTCAAAGCATCAAATCAGGCCGCTAAACTTTAGGTATTTTATCTGAAACTACTATTGTATTTTCAAAAATATATAGAAGAAACGATTAACATACCCTTGTCCCTACATTTTCACGCCCTTCCACATTCAAATCCTAATTCTGTCCATGCATGAGGCAAAATTGCAGTGGAGAAGCTAATGTTAACAGTACCATCCTTCATGATTGTGCAATAGGTGCAGAGTGTAACGAGAATGCCACGCATTCCTCGAAACTGTGTCAACATGTTTGATGGGGCGAATCCACGATGCTTTCTTACAAACATCCTTCAAGGGAGTGCACAGTAAACAACTACACGTGCTCTTACGTCTTTCTTCTGGAACAACCTTGCTGATCAGAGTTACCACGTCCATTAAAAGAAGTCAGGTATTTATCATCGGTATCGGCCAAATCCAAATTCAGAAACTCGCGTTGCATTCTTTCCACTTGCTCCAACCCCCAACCCCCTCACATATTTTTCATTTTGACATTTATTTTGGAGACTTTATCAATTCTAGATATTAAATAAAATGAATTTGATTGAACATGTATAGCAACGCGTGCTTCATGACTTTTCATGTTATATTGAAATTCCGATTACAAAGACTGTGGTTAGAGCACTTTAACAAATTTTGATTCCTCTGTCCACTGAAAACAAACCATTATTTGTTCTAATAATCTATCTAGCTACAACATAGTTCAAATTTCACCAAAAGGTAAGGCCGGCGTTCCCTCGACCCTTCCATCCCTTTCTCTAACGACTATACTACACACCACCACTTAAACACCCAATTGAACCCCCCCTCTCTCTCTCCTGATTAACGGCCAACACACTATATGGGATCTGCTAGAAATTAATAGGATGTACTTAGGCAAAGTGTTGCTTTTTGCAAAGGAAAGTCCAATTTTTTAGTGTTACATTTTCTTTGAGCAGGTTTCCTCAAAACTATTCACTTTATGGCAAACTATACTAAAGACGAAAAAAACCTAATAATTGTCACTCGCATACAGAATGATCTCTGAGCTTAACTTCTGCGCTACTGTTTTAAAACCATTCTCTCCGTTTAAACTACAAATTTTTCTCTGCAGGTAGAAATTATCAATTAAATCTTAACAATCTGAATTCTATTTTCATCATAGGCTCAAATTATGAGTATACAAATATATAAATATCACTTGTAAAACAAAAGCACCCGACCATTTGTCAAACATATCTCTATATAGAGTCAAAGGTGACGATCTTCACCAAATTACCCAGGTATAAACATGGCTATTTTTCAAGCAGAGCCGAGATTTTTCCTGCATGGAGTTTTAAGCAACGTAATTTGTCGAAATTCCGTCCTCACATCTATTCTAACCCGCGCTTTTTGGTTTGATTGCTGACAGCTCTCATAAGAATTATACGATGCATATCAATCTCGTTTTAATAGGTCACAAACCACTTAGTAGGACAAACTTGCACAGTGATTGCATATGGGCTGTAAGCGTGACATATTCATATAATTTAGAACTCCGTTACTTGTGAGAGTAGTCAATTCGAAAGAAAATAAAGAAAACGCGCAACGAAAACAATTGATTGATGATAAATGGAATTATTTTGGCTTTGTCTGTATCAAAATATCCCCACTTGTGAACATTATCGGGTACTTCTCTGCTCTTTTTCTAAAGTGAGCTGACAACCTAATAGTACCATTGACTTAAAACCTTGCAGCAGCAACAAATAGAAAAGTCTATGTTCCATAAAGCAAATGTGGCAAAATGTAATTATTTTTTTACTGCCTAAGACAGATCTTATTGGGGGCAATATTTTCGGGCCCGGAGGGGCTATAACTAAGACACAGTCCTAAGGGGTTGAATATATTCACTTTCAGGGCGATGGCTGCTATCTCTATATTTTCTTCTCCTGTTCACTGGCCAGCTCGATATTCAAGTTAATGTCAACTCCTGGCAGTGTGTGCACATTGGATTTCGATTTCTTCTCTCCTTCCCATTTACTTTAGTAAATCAAATATTGGCGTAAATCTAAAATTTTGAAATCAAAAGAAGTAATTATTATAATTTCATATTCTTCTCTGAAATCAGATTTGGTAGCGATAAATGATAAAAGATTAAAGTTTAACAACACACGTCATAGCCTGACAACCAACAAGTTACTACTACGTTAAACTTAAGGTATGGATATACACGGACCCATTCTGTCTAGGTAGGTTTCCCCTCCTCACCATAATATCTACAACCATCAGCATAAGGTAATGATTTCAAGGCCATTGACAAAAGGTTATACTACAGTGCTCTTATTTATAATTTAATTACAAGGAATTAATGGACGCTCCATAATTCAGAACAAATCTTTTATGACATATGCGCAGATAGGCAAGACGACACGCTCTTTTCCACACTTTGATATATTAGTGCTAGTGAGGTCATAGTAGGTTTATAATACGTCATTCCACTCTTGACAGCCGCCTATGATACTGGATTATCTCATCTCTTATGCTTATAGGTCTCTCCTCCGCTCTCTTGTGATCGCCGGTGGCCTGAAGTTCCCGTGATGCAAAGATTGTTACCGTTGTATTCGGTGTTGTAATAACTCTCCACAAACTCATGAGGTCCCACTTCGTCAACACATACTTCCCACATTCAAACTCATAACTCTTTTAAGCTTTGATCTTAACAAATTCTGGCGACTCTTTTACTTATGCATCGGAGGTAATGATTTTGTTGTTGAAGTTAACCTATAGATTTGTTTTTGGTGAATAAAACTGTGGAATATATTGAAACCAATAGAAGATTTATCTTTGCGATTTGAAACAGTTAACACAATATTTTGGGACCAAAATCCCCTGAATCAGTTCCTTAGATATCTTTCTAGGCTATTCAAACTATATAGTCCAACACTCGATTACACCACTCGGAGGGTGTTTTCTTGTAGTGGTTTATGAAATAAGATCAAAGTGTTTGATTATATAATCAAATTCTTGTTCCTTATTGCACACAAGGGTCTCCTTTAGAATATAAGAAATTTAATGCCAAAGTATGAACAAATTAGGACAAGTTGAAGTCATCGACATCCATTCTTTCTTTTAAATATAGTTGAAAAATAAGATGTCCACCTGTGTTTCAAACAAATATTGTTGGATAAAGATAAGGGGCTTTGGCCGGAGAACAGTCTCACTATGAAGTGACACAAAAAAAGAGATTTAGTCTCTGCTTTTATACTGAATGATTAGCAGATGGGATTAAAATAAGGATTAAATTACTTGTTTTCCTAGATTACAAAAGTTTGTCATAATAATATCAATACAAGTTACAGTTATGCATTAATGTTCGACTGCACCGATGTGGACTTAAAACAAATGTTAAGCAGGCAGGTTTTTGTTGTTATATAATATTGCTGAGCTAGATCTGAGATGATTTGAACGACGATGTATGAGAGAATGAGTAGAGACGAGACGCAGAGAGAGAGTCTAATTGATTTACGGGGTAAAAAGGTCACTTGTTTCGATCTCCTAACTACAGTCAAACGTCTCCAGTTAACACGGCAATGTTACATTTCCAACATTGTTTCCGTTTTACGACTATCTCTGTCATTGTAATTGAAATGCCCAATGGTTTTACCGGTACGAAGTTTCATCCTCCTTGTGTATATGAAAGTCATCAGCACAATATGCAATGGCGTCTCCGCTGGTGAAACAATTTCCCATGCATTTATTTTTCAGATACTAATTGGTACCTAATTACACTCATGCTCCACCTTCTCTTATTTCTAATATTGCAATAAGTTTGAAAAATATTAGTTCACATTAGAAATGTCTTTTTTATGCGGTAGTCCATTGAATTCGCATTCTCGAAGTATATCCTGCGTTTTCACCTGGATAATAGTCGGATTTCTAGTGTTATTAGTGTCAAAATGCACATTTAATTACCTATTAAAGTACTGCCAGTGCCAAGTGCGATGTGCTGTTATATCAAGCGAAATAAATAGTGTGCGATTGTTCACCAACAAATTGGTGAGCTCGTTAGGCAAATTTGCTGGCGGATATCAGTACTGCCCGCTGTATATGAGCGCTGACTTGCTTATATTCAGAGTAATAGTAGGAATTTTGATAGTATTACTCAATGTAGAGAATTCTCGCTCTCACAATTTGCATTGTAGATCCTTATTGAATGTTTTAGTGTTACAAGAATTGGGATTCCTTTATTATATAAATGAACGAATTAAAGATAACCCCTTTCTTTATTCACTCCAGTTATAATATTTGATCCTTTTCAGCGACACGAGACGCTTGCACCTGTCAGTAAATCAGGAGCGTGAAAGCGTGAGGAAGGGCTATCGTGATATTCAAAGGCATTCGACGATATATTTTACAGTTTCCGACCAGACGTTACACATTCTCATTAGCAAAAAAGGTCACCAGAATATTAAACAACAGTGTGGGTGTGCATGAGTGTATACATATCTCTGCTAGTGGCTCTAAGCCACAACAAGGGAGACTACTCCAAAAAACGAAGGCAGCAAGACGTGAGCCTGCGTCCAAGGACAGGACAACGCTCAAAAATAACGGTAATTTAGGCTGAATTTGAAAGGCCCGCCTTGGTCTTAGTGCATGCGATACGACCGTTTGATGGGAAGCTTTACGATTTCACTCCCATTAGTCTCACTCCTCTGTTTGTGATCTGTGGCCTTCCGGTGGTGTCCTCTCGCGCATTATTTTTCCTCTTATAATACAGCGGCTAAAGTTTCGAATAAGCAATTTTTTCTTTACGCTCTACACACAATTACTCTCGCCAAAGAATTTTACATTTTATTTCGGTTATACCTGTGGATACCTTTCAGAAGGAAATTAGACACGCCAAAGCAGTACTTGTAATGTACTTTCAAGTTGATTGGTTCAACGAAATTACTTTATTTATTTTTTTTTCCAGATTTTATCAATTTGTGAATTGTAACTTGTTTTATTGGTAAAAGTTTCCATTAACCATTAGAACTGATTACAGTATGAAAAATGCATTGATCCTATTAATCTCGGCAGCTTGTCAATCCACTGACAAACTAGACTTAGTTACAAAGCTGTATCTTCAACGGGATAGGGAATATATTGCTGATTTCTTATATTACGCGTTTATGTGATGGCACTTCCTAGCATTCAGCACGGTCATGAACCCAGGTGTTATTCCTTCTCACTAAAGTATCTACAAAGGAGCCGTAAAAGACACATTGGTGATTCAGCGCTTGTCATTATTTACAGCTATTTACAAAGTGTTCTGTTATTGATATTAAAAGCTTCTATGGTAGTTTGATTTTTTTTTTTTTTTATGTTCACAATATACTATACATGAGTATACTTGTAAAATTTTATACACCAAGTTTTTTATCAATATACAGTTTTATATTTCATCACCCCTCATAATCTATTAGATGATATTCTATATCTACCAAATTGAGACATTGTACTTGTTCTTCTTTGGCTTGCTTAGCCTCCGTCTCGCCTGCCCTGTATTACTCAGCCTATGTTTTACCCCTATGTTTTGTTGGGTTTTTATGGAGGACATTGTATATGTAATAGTAAATCCCTACCTTCTTTTTTTCTTTTTTTGGTTTGTGTGTTTTGGTTATTAGTGGTGTACGTTTGATTTGTAATTACTATTTCCTCTTACCTAGAGATATAGTGTATCACAATATCATTGGTTTGGTATCTGGTTTCCTATACTGTAGTGTTTTATCTCTATTTCCTATGTTATCACAATTCTTAATTAACCTGGGATAGTCAGTGTTTAATTGCACTCTCTCACTCGGTTTGATGTTACGTTATAGGCATCTTTTTTGTTTGGTGTTGTTGTCTTTTGTGGTTTCTTATTTTTCTTCGTATTGATCTATATTGAATCTCAGATATGTTATTATGGTCCTGTTTTTTCTCTGCTAGCACTGTGACCCATTATATGCAAACTCATTTATCCAAGCCAGATTATAGTATGGTGTCTCTTTTGGTGACAGACTTGGATGCACAATAATAGGGTCGCGGTGTTATAATTGTGTGTTACCGGAAAACACGGAACTAAATTTACTTTTATATTTGTAATTATACATTTATTCTTAGGTCCTTTTATCAGTGATTGTAGAGATCATTTATGTTATACAATCGTTTTGTTTTTGTAATAGTTTAAATTTTGAGCAATTTATCTATAACTGTAACTAAGAAATATTTTTTCTGTAACGTACCCAAACTCCTCTATATACAGCTGATCAGCTTTTTGAGTTTACTGGCACATAGATATAATATATCTATCAATTAGTTAGACGACAAACAAACAATGTGTAACAAAGTTAATCGAAAACCGACATAGAGATCTGTAATTCTGGATCTTAACACAGAGAATATCTGCATCTTCGTATTAATACACGTTCCACCCCATTCGCCAGCTTATGTAATTGCTTTAAGTAAGTGGGCAATTTGCGAATCCAAAAGGCTGTGGTTGTATAATTATCGTTGAGGTGTCACTGTTATTTAGATACGTTCCTAATAAGATGCTGTGCCTTATATGATCATTTTTTTACTTTTATGTATACCCGTACGATTCTTTATTAAATCTTACTATACAATTGTCTTTAGTGGTAAATATAATATGTTATACAGGTGGAGGAGGATACGATTTTAAGTTTTTTGGCACATTGCTGATGACCACGGTCGCTTGGTAATATTTTAATCACTCAAACTAATAGTTCTCAAGACCTTAACCATAATTGGAATATCCTTATGATTCTCAGTCCTATTAAATCCATCAATATTTCGTGTTTAAGGTTAACGATTATCCAAAATTTAGATTACGAATTCTTCTTGTTCTTTATATGAACGTTTCCTTGGGTACATATGATGTGGGTTAGCACTTCAATTAACGGTTCAGAATGGATTATAACGATAACAAAGTGATCAATCTATCGTATTAGTCCACTAAATATATCTATGAGAATAACAATGAGAGATGTGCGCTTGGGAATAACAGAGACACACAATGAAACATACCAAGTATGCATAGCTCCGGTGACCAAGGACATGCCGAGAGATGGAATATAACGTAACTCCTTAACCCACCTTATAAAATTCTAGCTCTTACCCTCGAGTCGAGGTCCCGACCTCCTGGG
>CAJDSM010135068.1:0-13298 GCA_903981925.1 Ostrea lurida | reverse complement strand
TCTGTTGGGTGTAGAAAAGCTGCGGAAAGCATATGCTATCTGGATGACTCGTTTTCATTAGGCGACCTCCCAACACCAACTATCAGACTTGTACCTGTACCACAAACTGGACGTAGGTTACCGACTCTCCCTTAAGATACATACTAGTTATAGTATTTCAATAAAAAGGACATAATCCAAAAGCTAACTATAGTCCCCTGGAAACGTTTCTTGTTCCAGTTTTGGTTGTAATGATAGTATAGATTTATGGTGATGAGTATGCGGGAAGAAAGTATACTCGGGTCTTAGTAAAATAATTACGCAAACGGACCAAATGGTAGCAATGATTTAGAGAAATAATTTCTTGTTATGCAATGTATCCCCAATCATAAAGTATTCATTGGCATCATAGAGGAACATTGTAATCAACGAAAAGTTATTTCTATCTCTTGGTTTAAAAAAGCAAATGAAAAAACAAATTGAAAGGATTAGGGAATTGAACTACGATGAGTATGGATTAAACGCATGTATTCGTCTATAAATTTTATTTTTATGAAACCTAGTCTACAACTATAATTTTACTCAATATAGTTCATTAGAAATCCAACTTGGTCTAACTTTGATTCAATTAACAACAGAACCCAAAACAAACTTTTGAATTAAGTCACTACTTGAATCAGCAAACAACTGTAGATAACATTAGGATTACATGGGTTAATTTCTGGCCAAGACAATTTCAAGAAATCAATTTCTGGCCTGGATAGAGACACAGTCACTTTCTTTCACCATCGACTTCTTCGGTATCATAGAAAAATTCCCCACAACCGAGATGAGTGTATATGCTATTATGTTACGTTCCCACCGAGAATTTCACTCATTGGAGACTCACCAATGCCGGTGAAGGGCTGCAAAATTTAGGCCTATGTCGGCATCGGGCTTGAGCAGGAGGGATCTTTATCGTGCGCACACCTGCTGTTGACGGGCCTCGGTTTTTCAGGCTCATCCGAATGACTGCCATCAGTCGCCCTCTTAACACGGCAAGGGGATTGCTGAGGACCCTATTCTAACCCCGAGATCATAGATGGACTTAAATACCTGTTGAAAAAACCCAACCCCCTATTGCACAACAGTCAATCTTTCTCTACTGTACAATAACAAGAATACACCAGTTGGAATGCTGGTAGGTGTTTTACACCTGGAACTGTATTCATATCTATTTCTCTCAGCAATGTGGTAGTTGGTGTTATGTCTACCAGTTGATAGCGTCAATTGTGTTTTGATTTCGTAAGCCCCTGTTTTCTTTACACTTCTATTTAACATATCGTTTGACCTCTGGTGGTTATTTTCTTCTTAATTATCTGAATTTTAAGTGCTCTCTTATTATTGTCTCAGTGACTTCTCTTTTGCTCCCTATATCTAGGAATTCTATTTATTAAATAGTATTTAATTCATTTTTTCTCAACATTTTTTTAGGATTATTAGTTTTGTATAATATAATGTCGATGTCATTAAATAGTTTTAATTAATATTTGTTATTTTTATATGTATACAGAAGGATGCCTATGCAATCTTTGCTATGTTATTCTATTATTCGAGATGATTGGACGGCCATTTTTTTATTAATTCATTTTTTGCTGTTTGATGTTGCGCGGTGCCAATTGAAAATTGCGGTTTTCTTATTTTTTTATGGCACGTTTTCACATGTAGGCCACATGATGAACATTACACTGTGCACTAGAATCAAATACAACTAAACATGTAGAAACTGGCCTTGCAAATGAGAATTTCATTTCAACTGATTGGAATTGGAGGATTGGCATCACTGCAATGAGTGGAGAAAGTTTGCAGCGACCGATCTTCTTAAAGAATAAAGGTCTCTCTTGAGCATGAAAGGCGCAAGTCACTCCATTGTCACCAGGCCATACTTATGCAATTAGAGGTCCCGAGGTAAGCAAGACGGGAGGATTTAGAGGAATAGACTCCTTTCAGTATTGCAGTCCTCGAATATAATAGTTTTTGCTTCCTTTGACAATGCGTTTGATAGGCCGCCATAATCCTGGGTGAGTTAGGGTTAATACGATGAGGAACTACCTGTCACCTTCTGTCTCTAGATTGTGTTGTACGTGCTAGTAATAGTTCCGTGTGTTTAATTAACCGTGGTCATAATAGAGATGGTCTGAATGTCATGGCTCAAGTCCCTGAGTTGGTCTCATAAGGTCGCTATCTGAGTTGAGTCTCTTGTACCTGTTATGTGGGCTTGGCTAGTATTATGGTTATTTCAAGTACTTATTTGTTGTGGGCGAGGGGTGAAATCGGTATTGTTTGACTTACCAGTTTAGGTTTTAGGTTACACCTGCAGTTTAGAGTTGACCGAGTATGATGAGATACCGCTTGTAGTATCATCAGAAAAAAGCGTGAGTTTTCCTTTGCCTGAGATATTCCATAGGTGCAAGCTAATAGAAGGGGCTTTTGACTCAAGGATTTATCCTTGAATTAAGATGCTTCATCTCAAACCATGGTCCAATCATGAAGATCTCGTCGATTTAACAGGAGTATGGTACTAGGTTAAATATTAAAATTCTACATGCGACTTTTATGTAAAATGTATAATCAATTAGGATAAATGCAGATACAGAATAAATTGAATTATTTAAGTCTTTAATGCTGCAATTAAGAAGATTTGTAAAAGATGAAGAAAAAGATGAATTAGACTATCCAAATTCACCTCACTAACAAATGTACAAGAAGCATTTATTCAAACAGTGCGAAAAAAAAAATCACCTGTGATACTGATGGGCTTTGCCATGTGAAGTCTAGCCAAACTTATTTCTGGAGAAAATTTAAAACAATACTACTATACACTCTTCAAGGAGATTCTATTGAGGGAAATATTCACAAAGAATATCTTTAATTACTTCTCATATTCAAAAAGGAGACCCCAAAACGTAATTTTTTATTCAACAAATTATAGATCCCTTAAAGTAGGTCTTTACAACATAACCGATTATAAACCAAGATAATAGCTTCATTTTATTTCCTTTTAGTACGCTGGACTAGACTAACCAATATCACGATACTTAGAGATGTAAAGCGATACACCGGTAAAATACTCATTTCTCAGTAGATTTAGTCATACAATACAAGTGTACGATTAAATCTAAGTAAGTGCTGTGTGTCAAATGCCAGTATCATGTAACAATTAATAACAGCATAATGAGTGATATCTTAGAGAGTACTGAGGAAGAAAGGGCAGACTGTTAGCACATTCAATAATGATGCTCTTCTATACTCCACTTTTACTTGCCAAAAAATGCTTATCGACTGCTGTGGAATCAATCAATAGTTCGTGCCACCGGGGTGTTGTTATCATTATCCGCAAATGTATCGTAGATTTACTAAAATCTACTAATTACAAAAAGATTAAAATTGGGTTTAGATATATCCAGATCGCAAAGTGCTGCATTTGTATAGTAGACGCATTGTGTCTTAAGACGTCGTGCTTGTCGAGATATCTTAAAAGCAATTTTTTAAAGGATTTGTTTATTAAAAGATTTAATTGTCTTCATAACATGGCGTGGAGTATTTCATGGTGTCACTTTTACTTACCCCATAATTATACATCCACTGATATGCACGACAGAGCCAATAAATGTGCTTTAATACACTTGCATCTCCTTTATTCAATCCATTGGTAACAAAATAGAGTCTTAATATTCCAGTTCAACATCATTTACGGATCAACAGTTCGGCATACCGAGTGGCCGAGGTCATCAGAATTACACAGATTCCTCCACAGAACGCGAGCAAAAATTTTGGTGTACTCTCTTGAAACATCGGCCACCCACACAAGATGGGAGGATAGATTAGGAGGCTTCTGCGGTGACCCACCGTAAGCCATAATGTATAAAATAATAGGTATGTCAATATTTATTTCATATTAGAACAACGAAAGTACTTAAAAAATATAAATTTGCGCGAAAACTCTCTCATTAAAGATTTAACATTGACTTCTCACAATGATTTTATTATGATTGATTCTCTTATTATAATTTCTCTTTTTTTGTTTAATTCTTGCAGATATATTTTTATCACGACATAGTCATTCGTATGTCTAGAGAGATCGGTAGAAAAGGAAACGCAAATGCAACGTGAGAGAGATCGAGATAGAGATATGCTGCTCAAATCACAGTGCACTAACATTTTTTGTGCATAATAAAGATGATTATGCAAGAGCATCTAGGAATAATTATGCCCTCCTCATTCTCTCTTGCATTGAATTATCTCTCTACTCTTTCGTGTTACATCTTTTGACGGAGTGTTCATATATAGCTCCTTTTAGTAATACGGGTTCTATGAAGATCAAAAAAGCTAGCAAAGAATAATTACACAAAGGATTTCTCAAAACCAAGAGATACATGCTTAAGATTCAGTGGATAAATATACAGAATGATGATATTCGCATGGGCTCGTACTTGAGCTCTACACGTGCCCCATCGTCTTAAATGAAAGAGAACATATCTTTCTGGAAAGGTAAAATGAGAAAAAACTCTTTTATAGCTCAAGTAGGTGTTTCAGGATTAATTGAAGACAATTCAAATATCACTGTTCCAGAACATCAGAGGTGGATATTTTAAACAGGTCACGCATCAACACGGTTGTATTCCTTATAAATAAATTGTAAAAGTGTTTTAATGTTCAAACGAGATCGATACATGTGAGCTATAAAACTCAGCTTGTGCAGTTTTATTCAGGACGCGAAAGACTCAATAAGGGCAATATTGTACGTACTATATTAAACCAATTATAGCCATTAGGTGAGCGATTTGAGATTGCCTGGGGACTTACCCATATGGGTTTACCCAACTTGATTGCAAGCTCTTAGTCTTAAGTAAGGAAATAAGAAAACTATAGTAACGATAATACCTTATTTGTGTCTATACACGAAGCATAACTCGTTGTCGGTATTGCCGAGACTACTCAATCTCCTTGCGCTATAAGTCTTAAGATACCGTGCCTTATCTGGCAAACCTGTCGCTACATTCTTTGAGTATACATATGTGGTTGGAAAGTGCTCGCCTCATTAAGGCAGATCCTTGGAAACATATGATACAGTTTTTTGCGGACCATAGTATAAACCTCTTCTAAGATCATTATCCTTAACAGCTCGTTCCTTAAGGGGACGGAATCAGATGTGATAGAGAAGGAGGTATGCTCTCTCTATCACTTGCACTTCCTCCTCCCAGAGATTTGGGTTTTATTTGATGTTGAGAGAACGATCTGTCGACTTAGTGTCTCGGAGCGTGCAATGTATATAACGCTTATGCGACAGCTAGTCGTAGCAGAGGCAGCTGCTCCTTCATAGAGGTATTAATAGACCAATTATTATTAAGAACTTTGGTTGACACTCCATACGTATGGTCTCATTATAGGCACATCGGCTTCTAAGAAACTATACTTAGCACTGTACGATGTAGCTGCTCTCGTGAATGAGTTTGTTCCTTGAGTCTATATTCTTTCGCTCTTGTAGATGAAGGATGATGAGAAGCTTTGATTGTACACACATTATTCAGATAACTGGCATAATCATATGGGAATCACACAGTTTAAATACAATCTTTGCATCTAATGAACTATGGCTCACCAGGGAGCTCAAGAAGGAAATAAGGATCCTGGTATACCACTTAATCTGATTAATCATGTAATTCGTGACAAGTGATTCAATTGGTGATAACTTCCACTGAACCCAGAGGGTTTATCTTTTACAAATTAAACGTGTTACTTTTCTTAAAAATTGTCTCTTTTGATACATTAAATAAGGTCTGAAGAGGCTACAACTACTAAGAGAGTGTAAATAATATTCGTTTAAGACATGGTTTGATTCATAATATAAATATAAGTGTTTCTGGATTCATAATCAAGACTGAAAAAACGTAACATATACCGTAAACTACCATCTTTCCCCATTCTGTATCACAGCTCATGTCTCGTTTAACAACTTAGAAAGTACCTTCTGTAGAATGGATGCGGAGGCTTAGTGCCTCACACCATTAAGAACAAATTTTCTGAGTACCGGCCCATCGGTGGGAGCCAGGGTTGCTACTGAGAGAAGGGCATTTAATGATGCCTGAATCTACCATGGGCAGTCCTCTCTCGTAGCTCAAAACTTGCGAGTAGAATACCGACTGCAATTCCACTATTCTCTCTTGCGTTGTGGTGCGTCAATCCATCCTTGGGAAGTACATAGTACTACGACGTTCCTATATTGAACTTATGCTGCAGGATTATATAATCAGGATTTATAGGGCCATTATGTTCATATTATGCAAGGGTATTTTGTTGTTATGGAAATATGAGCATATATTTTGAATAGGTACGATTCTCGAGTAACACCCCGCTAAGACCTCAGAAATTGCTGGACCCTGGAACCACCCAGAGTATAATACAAAATAAAATAAAAGAAGCCAGCGTTCGTGCCGTGGCTGAACGGGGGCGTATTAAGGTCCTTTATTGGCATGCAAGTTGGTCTGCATCGTAGTGGGTCTCGTGATTCGATTCAGTCATTAACAAGGCCACTTATGGCGCAATGTGTCATTATAATACCATGTGTACCCACAACCATTAATTGTTGTAAGTTTGAACGCAAATGAGAAATAAAATTTACTCGTAATAGATAAGTATTCTACTTATGAAAAGGAGCTTTCATGGCGAAAAGCTAACAGACAGAATGCTATTCTAACAACAATATCGCCTTATGATGACTCCATTCTTTGGTGAATTTTTTTTTATAGTCCGGCTTACAGAAACAAATGATAAAAAAAAGGTCGTCTTTTGTTTATGTGTTCCAATTTATAAGAAGACGGTGAATGTTCTTGAGTCCTCCGTGTTACTTTTTCTAGTTATTTATGTGGATATTTAGATGCAATGATATGCAATATCTAGATAAGAGTGCTATGATTCTTTCTAAGACCCGACCCGGTAATTCCTATGGACTCGTGTATAATTGTGAAATAATTTAAAGGATTTATTTGAAACTTTATAAAAATTGACAGGTAACTTCAAATCATCGATTTCATACATATATACTCTTTTTGAAAGTTCGTTATAATAATATTGAATATATAATGAAGCTATTCATATTTCAATCAGAGACAAATAATTCATATTCAGGTTTCATTATTTTAGCGTATCCCAAACTCGCAGTTCCTTATGATCATCATTTGTTTTATTATTGCCATTTTATTATAACTAACCACACTCGGAAGATGGGAAGTATAAACTTTCATGTATTAACAAATCATTTCCTAACTTATGATATTAAGTACTTTTGACTGGAATGGTGAAAGGACTAAATTTGCAAATAGAATTATCTAAGATTGGCTACCACTGTTCGTTCATATTATTTAAAGACGTGGCTAGGTCACATTCTTCCGCAGCTCATCCCAATTCATCGGTCTCATGTCCACCACCCAATGCAACCTAGACAATTTGGTTTATCTTGTCGATTTCAACATTATAATCATTTGTTTAAAAGAGTCCTCTTGAAAAAAATAACAAGAATAATGGAACTGGCTTAAATGTTTTAACATTTTTATTAATAATAGTTTTAATTTCTCAACCAATTTGGGGTTTTGTTCATTAAAGTATAGCTACTAATAGGACTATTATTTACCACCTTCCTCGCAATAGCTGATTTGGCAATTAGATTTTCTAGGCAAGTGATCCTGTTTATTACCAATGCTGTTTTTATATTAAAATAATTTAAAAAATGGGAATGGCATATAAACATGGTTTAAATGTTTCTTATAACCATTAGATTCTAATAGTGAGATCTACTTAAAAGACATAAAGCAAGTCTAAGTATTACAAATAACAGACTGCCTTACAAGCCGTCACAATAGGTAAGTGGACGAACCATTGTTGTGATTATTAAGCCCAAAAGATGTTACCAGGGGTCTAGCCACGGGGCAAGACATGTACAGTCATCTTAAGCCAGGTATTTCGGTTGACCCCGAACTTCAAGAGTATTGCCATACGTGGGTTAGAAAAGGAAGGTAATTCGTTGCATTTATATTCGTACAAGTGTTGTCATTGATTATAGAAGACTGTTTAGATTTAATTGATGATTTATAATTTGAAATTTAGCTGTTCAACTCCTCAACGTAACATAAGACCCACTTGTCCACCTGTCAACACACTGTCATATAGCGATGTGCATATTTAACACCCGGGTTTGAATCGGGCACAAAAGAAGCTTCAATGCACAACGAAAACAACAAGACAGACTACTCAGAATAAAAACATTTATTAATTGATAATTAAAAAACATTTAAGGTCCAAAGCGACAGTTTAGGAGCGACGTGTTTGAATAAGGCCGAAACTTAGTGTACTTGCACCCCTGATCGAACGTAAGGGCCAGCTCAGGTTCGGTTGCCTGTGCGTAATGTTGTAAAGTTTTTCACGGGATGATTTAAATTAACACAAATCGCTAGAGTTTGTTTTTATATTTTTAGTTCAGTGTCACTTATCGCCTATAATCAATAATGCTATGCAGTAAATAGCTTTATAAATAGCATCGCAGGTTAACTTAATTGGATATTCTAATTGATTGCTCTCATAATTGGTGATAGCTTAATGTATCTGCCTCTAAATTAGTTACTATAATGTGTTGGTAAAACTTTATTGTCGTAATCTTAGTAGAATCGGATTTAATAAAGCAATGCGTGTTTATTAAACATAATAACGCTTTTATATTTTCCTTGATATTTCGCTTGACAATTTCGAGTAAGCTTATTCTCTATCATACTTGGGTCTTTTAGGTCGATGTGTATGTTCGTTGTAGTTTATTATATGTCCGGTTTACCTTTACAAACCATAACCTCACTAACTCTACTCGAGAATCAGACTGTAAAAAGGTATATGCACACTTAATCCGTTATATTTATCCCTTTTATTTTTCATCATTCTGCGTATCGAAGCACAAGATAAGATCTCGGCACAAATTACAATATTTATGCTACAAAACGAAGTTGTTACCGAGTGATGATACGATAGTGAGAAAAACACTGCATGCTTGCTATCCTTCTTTCGCAATAATAGGATTATATATTATATTAGTAGCTATAACATAATTAATTCAAATGAAATAAGGTAGTGTTTCATTTTTTTTTTTCATACTCATGTAACATGTTCCCCATCCCTCATCTATCAGAATTGTTTCCTAATAACTGTTAATAGGAAACGTTACAATTACACTTATCGACGGATTGTAGTGCACAATTTGGTTTACGTCTCAATTGAGGAAATAACTCTCCGTTTTGAAGAGATGGAAAAGTATATAGAAGTTGAAGAACAATCAGGAAACTGTAAACTTAATAGTAAAGTGGGTTCAATCATACGCACGGATAGAACAAACTCTGGAAGATTTTGCGGGATAGGTCTCGCTTCTAGAATCCTATGTATTCACTTCTATGGAGACGATTACATACATTGCCGGTTGAGACAGTGATGCTGTGCTTAAACACTTAAACGGCCTAATGTGTCGTGGCTTATATATTTAGTATCTAAGATCGGAGGGATCTTAATCCGGCCGAAACACAAAGACCTGCCTGTCTCCTGACACGGGCAAGCGTCCTCTTATGTTTTCTGGGTCTCATTCCTCGAAGGGAGACCATCCCATGTTAGGTTTTCTGATCGCCTCTAACGACAAGCAAGGGAAAGAAGGATCGAATAGCTTAGGACAAAAGGTCAGTCTGCGTCCTGTAATAGCGACAAGCCTCTAACTGTAACTCGAGATCCCCGAGAGTAACGGACCAGAACCCCACAGAAAAGGATAAATTTAACCTCGACGTCCCATGGTTGGATGCATAATCAACAACAGGGAGATTATATAGTAAAATTACCAACCCGGTTCATTCCTGTTATAGAAATTTTATTGTAATTGTGCATGAACCTAATAAATTACCATTTTATGCGTAGCTCCTATTTTTTTCAGGAATGACCATTTTGGTAAAAACTGACCTACGCTTCAGATCGGAATTTGTTTCTCTGTGCCTTTCATCAGTCCAATAATACCCTTCTGTATTAGAAATACTCCGAAAATGAGACAGACCTTTTGACAAAACGAATGCTATAGGCGAGACATTTTGGGCACGCAAATTGAACACGCTTTCGAGACACCGAGTAAAAGACACTTTGCCACTCTAAAGGTATGTACTCGATGCCTGTCCACTACTAGACAAGGACAGCACTTCAATCATGAAGGTATTCGCTACAGAGGACAATAAAATACCATGGCATTTCATAGAGTTCTTTGATCAGAAGCGTGGTAAACCTTAAATCGCCCGCATCGTGGCACTATTGGTGTTCGAGGTGGTACATGGCCACATAAGGAAGATGTCGAATTCTCATCACGAGCTATTCTATTTCTTCTTCTGCTATGAGTTTTATGACCAATGTACTGAGTACCAGGAGGCTCTGGAAAAAATCAGCTGTCATGACGAAAAGATGCGGGTTTAGCAAATAGGTTTTACCGTGAATACAGGCATCTCCTCTGGATATATTAAATCAAATAGATCCGATTCGCGTGGTTATCTTACCGGAAACCGAGAAGAAGTGGAGTACAGAGGTAAATGTGGATGATTACCGATTATTAAATTTTTTATAATATGGCGTTCACAGTCTTTGAACCACTAAAAACGATCTCCCCGGAACCCGAGACCTATTGCAATCGAGTCTTTTCGTCCATGTGTCGTGCCTGATATACAACTGATGCGTCGACCCATCAGTTGCTGGTTTTTCGTTCAGGTGCACAAAGAGTTTTTGAAGTTCACTCCACCTGCCCTACTTAACCAACAATGTTATGAGAAAATCTTATTAGACGTCTCATGCTACTAGTTCTTGCAAAGATGTGATTTCGACGTCACTTTTTTTGAGTGAAATTGAGTGCAGTTCTTAAGGCCCTCTCTTGTATTGTATCTCTGGAGGATTTACACAATTACAGTAAACGGCGTACATATCTTGTTGACCTCCTCCTCTTATCATGCACCAAATACCCATTTTAAACATATTTAGGATGACTTACTATGTTGGTAATGTAAGCCTTTGATTACAATCGAGGAAACTATCTTTCGCTTTTCATGGCACTCACATACTAAGAGAGTGGGCACATAATGTATAGAAGTTAAATAATTGGGATACAGGCGTGCTCTTTTCTTCGCTCGCATTCGAGCCCTTCGTGTCCGCTGTTGTCGGTGTTGAGGAGGGGCAACTAAAATCATGCCCCAAATTGTTGTGACCATTCTTCAGTAAAAATCCTATTCTTCTTTTACAGATCATCCGGCAAACAATGAACCGCCAATGAGAATAAACATACTAACAATACATAAGCAATCAATTGCAGTGCAAATGACTAGACAAACAAGGTGCAGTAAGGCCTCAATTACCAAGAAAGAAATTGCAAATTATTGTTTGTGTGAATTTCACCAACGTGGCTAGCATTTTCAAGGTTTGTTCTAAAAAACACGAGGGAAACGAGGGAGCTAAAGTGGAAAAATCAAAAGGTTTAGTCTGTCAGGGGGGGATAAATTCGGAATTCTGGGCTCTTCCTGATAAAGCCTATACAGGTATACATTAGTGTTTTAGTATGGTAAAATGCATTCTACTGGAATTTTATTTCTTTAAACCCAACACGTGCATCTCTATTTTATTTTTTCAATGCTTTAACTTGATTTTCTATTAATATGAAGTCAAATGAAGAATAATTATTAGAACTCGAGTAGAATGGAGGAGCCATATTTATTCATAATTAGACCTCCTACTGCAGACAACTATTGGGGGGGGGGGTGTGTTTGGTGTTAATGAATGATTTATATAATGGTCCTAAGCAGAACAAAGGCCAAGACTGACTCAACGTAAGTTTAAAGTCGACCTTGTTCGTTCTTAATTGAGATCTTGTCAATACATCCCTCGCTCAGAATGACTTCTTGTACTATGGTAACACGACAGTAATGAAGGTGTCCAAGCACGCTACAACGTCATCGATGTGACGACGGATTCCATCTCAGACCTCGTTTCCCTCACTCCCCGACTTAATAAGTCCCAACCAAATGAAACTTGTAATGTGATTTTCATGTTTAGTGTTCAATTCCTTGCTGTTGAACACTAATATGTTACCTTTAAATAATTAACCTAGCGTTATTGACTTTTAGGCGGGATCTCACAATTGGTTTTACCACTTGCTTAGATACCACATGATATATTACTATACTACTATTGCCCATCAATCTGGACAATTAACACACCGGTCAGCTTCCTTTTAATGCCACTCAAACCTTAGAGCTAGGCTTGCTGATTCTTATAAGCTACATAACCGTGATATTTTCAGTGGAGCATAATATTTTGCGCAATCAGAATTATCGTTCTTTACGAGCGTGACAAAGGATTAGTAGATGTCAAGCGCACGTGGTGACCGACAATTTGCAATGGCGGTCAACACTCAAAATAGAATCGTGTCCTATAAGGTTGCCATATACTGTGTAGTGTCGGGACGGAAGGGAGCGGAGTGGACCGAAAAACCTTGGCTAACGAAGATTAATATCGCCTCGTAAAATCATTGTCAGGGGGATATATAGACTGGACCGTTCATGTGTGAAAGGGAAGGAACTGCTGTCCTATCAGCCGAATCCAGACTGCCCTAAGGGACCTCTGTGGATTTCGGTCGAATTTAATTCATACTTCGTATGTAGCTTTGTTATCAAGAAAGAAAGAATATGGGTCAAAAGGTCAAAGTCACTACTGGATTTCAGAGAAAAAAGTTGTAGGCACTCACAGGAGGAGATACATGTACTTGAAGCATCGCCTTTCGGAGCTCTTGTTATATTATATCGAGATTCTGTAATATACACAACTTTTAGGAATATCCAAACTATGTTGTAATCTATTCACAAGTCATTTAGATCCAGTGGCTGCATCCCTATATACAGTGTATACCGTAGAGTTCTAAATATCCATATGGAAACTAAATGTTGACTCGTCTAAGACTGGGGTGTGGTGGTGGTGACTGAGTGTGGGAGGGGGTGGGACGGGGGTAGTACTAGCAACCACTCTAATCTTACATTGGTCTATATCGGATTACGCAGTGTAAAGAACATCAGAGAGGGGCGGGGTTAATTGACATAATTAAAATGGGCATCTAGTTTTACTTTCTCAAATCCATAAACTGTTGACGATATAGAATGCATGTGGATAAAAGTTACTGTAAATTTTGGATGTATAGGGAATGTAGTTTATCTAAGTATTTGTGTGGATTTCAGAGAATCACC
>CAJDSM010135062.1:0-10491 GCA_903981925.1 Ostrea lurida | reverse complement strand
CATTCCGAGTTATAGTTACTCTGCTGGAACAACCAGGAACAACAGTCTTCAGTAGTGAAATGATAAATTCCCGATATTCTAGTATGTCCAGTGAATGTATCCCGAATATGGAAGTGTCTGTCACATTCTGCCACACTCTACATTCAGTGCCAAATTCTAAAGACTGCAATGGATATTGGAATGTTCCTGAGAACAATTTACTTATGGTAGAGACAGTAAAGAACCAAGTGCTCGATAAGGCAGCATAGTCTGCAATGAGTTCGAACCTTCATTAATAGACCACTTCATTGCACCATCTCCTATCAATGGACGACTTTTTGTTGTATGTCTTGGGAGGAAACGCTGTGAACTTTGAATGTACATTATCCTCTCCTTCGGATATCCTTAGCATACTGTCGTCTCTTTTGTGCTGTGTAATCACTCGACATCCTATTCGATAGACCTGTGATCCACAAATTTGTAAACAATATGTCATTATGCTTACTGAGTCCATGAAGAATGTTTTTGACTTTTATCATGTGGCATCAATATGCATGATTACACAGTTCTTGATTCTGTTTCACTATGGTCCTGAGTGTTCACAAATAAGATCTATTCATGTCTTGCAGTTCACTGTGAATCTGCATTTCATTAAAAAATCGGCCACTGTTACTCAGGTCTTGTTTTCTTTCACAGATTTCTTCCCTTTGTGATTTGGTTTTTACTGTCGTTGTTCCACAGAATTTTTCTACTCTTTCACGGGAATTTTCTCTATCCAATCCTACCTGCGTCATTGTTCCACTGCACGTAAGCCAGCTCGAAGTCATCAAATTGTCACCGCACACTCACCGATCAGCACAACTTGGCACACGTCAATTAGCGACATCAACTTAGACCAGCATCGTACAATCCATAAGATCCCATGCTTCTCTTTAGTGAAGCGCATTATCAACTACTACCGTACCAACTCACACCAGAACAACGGTACCAAATCCCGCCACTTGAATGACTGCCAGCAGGAACAATCGACCTTATCTATTTTCTCCCTCAGCAAGAATACTAATTACTACGCTTCCTAGTTACACGTCTGGCCGCACTTACTTGCACCTAGATACACGGAGATCAGCTACTCTTCGTGTATCGCGTTCACTAGACCCACAGCACCTTCCCTAGATGATGAATGATCATCACTCCTCACTCCCAGGCTTCGTGTACCGTGCCGACATTAAGTACACAATCCATGCTGCAGAAACGTTAGTTCCACTGCTCCTTTATCCAGAGAACATAAGTCTCGCCTCACCAACCCGACCTCACGTCCTCATCCTCATCGCCACTCATCACTCGCCTCACCGCCTCAGACGGCCAAAATACTCGTTAGTGCGTGCTTCAACACCTAAGTTCACCATCCACCTAATCCTCAATGCCTCTCACTTATAAACGGGACTGTCCGAATGGGCCTCGAAGTATCCTACTTCATGTAGGGTATCCATCCTGTAGTAGCATCGTCACTTCAAAATGCCAACGCTTGGCAAATTTGAAGTTGCACACTTCCTGAAAACAAACTTTGAATAATTTAAGGACTAATTGAGCAAAGGCAAACCAGCAATCATGATATTCTGACATCACCAAATCTATCGATACTTTGTGTGGTGCAATCTACGATCTTGGTTTCACTTCCAATTTCCTTATAAAAGCATGACAATGTTCTTCAATCTCTTCTTGCGAGAAACATCCCATTACTGCAAACATAGAAATGCATTCACACTACAATAGTATCTACACGAACGGTGACACTCGCATCAAGCACACCAAATGATACTACCCAATCAGAGAGAAACTGCATTTGTCACAATTAATTTCCTTGTTTGATCAACCTAAGTCGGCATACGTACATGATAGCAATACAAGCATACTGTACTAAAAGCATAGAAACACTTGAAAGTGCAATGTAAACAAAACACCTCCATATAAACAGCCTGATATTTCCGGTTGTTGAGATGCCATTTCCCGGTACTCGTTAGAGATGCACTTCCGCGTTTCGCAAACTATCACAACAAATCGACAACTTGAAAATGTAAAAAATAAACATATGTACCTATGTCTGCCAATAAAAATAAACAATGATGATTTCCTGAAGAAGAAAATAGCCAAGAAAAAAATACCTAAACTAACAATCGTTCAATTTCAACCTTCAACTGATTGCTGACTCCTTGAAAACAAAACTGGATTTTAGCTGTAGCCTTTATTAAAAAGAATAACACAAAACCACGAGAAGTTGACAAAAGACTAACACGTCAAAAAACGTTGGCAAATTAATGGGCATTCTAACCTTTACTTCACGCGAAGTCGAGACGAACATGAGTTATGATTCAGCAAGTAAAGATATAACTTTCAAATGTAATTTTTAAAGCTACCCTCCTTTACCTACCAATGTTGAGAAATAGGACAACACAGATCTTCCAAGTTCTATCCAGGACAAACATCAAACAAATTCAACTTCCGGTTAAAACTTTAATGGCCTACTTCTGAACCGCACGACTATCCCTTAAATTAATCTCGCCACCAATCGCATATCAGCTCCACGCACGCAGCGGATCCTAATATAGCGATAAACAATATTAAACACACAAGCCTACAAATTGCCTCACATAACATCCACCATAAAACAGATCAGTGAAACTGCACTCCAATACAAGGCTATCACAGTACAAGAAGTATGTTAACCGGCGTCACATCATTCACACCAATCTACAAACGCGACACACACCACCTCCTTGATCTCAGGAATCCGATCATTATGGACAAACCACATCATACTCTAACCGCATATACACAACCCCATACCACTCTCTAACCTACTCTCGACGCGACAGACAAGACCATCGCGCATACACATCTTGTCATACCATAACACCAACATGAGCATTTGATACGAGACACCAAGAACATCTCACCACGACCAGAATAATCGAACCCACCAACAATCATTATGCTCGACACTCGTGAAATTCTCCAATATCAATCCGAAACTCCTAACAAGTGTCTTCCAGTACATATCCACAGTCCCCTGTAACATACAAATGTTGTTAATAAACGTACAGTATATAGACTCATAACAATCATAATAGTATGGAGGACTGGCTAGCTACCCAGCCATGACATGCTCTCGGCATCGAGGACTTTCCTCACACATTATTACCATATCCACACCTCCATCACACACCTCCTTCAAACCCTTTAAACGTAGACGTAAGTCCTATTTTTGAAAAGCCGTTTATTGAAAAACATTAAAAAAAATCAGCAATCGTTACCACAAGAATTGCATAATAATCGCACTAATACACTATTAATCAAAATTAGACCTGCGATCTTGCCAGAAAATATGAACCAAACATATGATTCAACTCGTCATGCTAGACATCACCTACCTCCACCAGATAACCACACACAAGTACTGGATTTAACGGAATACCCAAAATATGGTAGGAAATGAGTGAAAAAAAACAAGAAAAAATATAATTCCACATTTACAATAGTACAAGTGATCAACACCAAACAAGATTGTTAAGAGATACGTCTAAATCTATAGTCCTGACTATACAGTACCATTCACAAGACACTCGCTGTTGTTCTTAACATGACTGTGTATTTTATGCATATAAACCCTTTAAAAAACTGACTTAACGCGTAAAGGCTAACGATACTAAAACACTTAAGACTAAAGAGCATCGCCGTAAAGGACCTAAACTATACATGAACTAGTCAATTGACAAACTCCTCTATCACAGTCAACTTAGTGTACAGTACACAATACCTCGATCGGACTGGCCAGGTCCGCGGAACCTACGCTGCACTGCACGAAAGATCCACAGGCTGTACTATACTGTGTGCACATATCAGCCCAACCCAACTCACAGAATGTCCACAGCTTAATCACGCTCAGGTCGACCTGATCCTTCTGTCTGTCTATTCTGATCCATCCTTCTCCAAATAGGAAGCTCATCCAGGCCCCACGTTGGGGCGCCAATGTGCAGGGTGGTGTGGTGTTTGTTAATAACAAAACGGCACCAATCCTGTCTAAGGGTTCATTATCATTTATTAAATGGAGAATATTTTAATGCGCCCCATCTATGGACCAGGGCCCACAATCTCCAAGCAATACAAATGCCTACCTGGATGCTTCTGTATACTGTAGGATCCTGGATCCTAAGGTCTCGAAGAGTCTATGTCAAAACATCAAATATACAGATATTAACGCTCAAGAGTTAAAAAGCACTGCCAAACCTCGACCAAAACTTGAGAGTATATCTAACTGAATACAAACTCAGATTTACAGCCAATGGAAAATTACCGTTTTCACTCACCCATAAACATTTAGGAAATAAAGGCGGTGCGGATCTGGAGAATTTGGTGTAAATTAATACATAAATACCCTATTAAGGTATTGCTCAATTACATTAAAATTTTACTTTCATTGATTCATCTTAAGGCAACCTTTTAAGAAGCATGTGGTCTTTCCCACATTCCGGAAAAAAGACTAATACAACGGCTCTCAATATCTTCTATATGAATTTTTATTTTCTTCCCCCGGCAATAATGAAAAAGTGCTTTCTTGCCAAATAAGAGTTCTAGTATCCAAACCTTCGCTTGATTTGGTGCTGATACTGGCAATATCCTACAATAAACACATGCCATAAATACTCCTAAAACGAAGTTTATATGTTTTTCGAGAGGAAAAAATATTTAGAAATAGCTTGGAAAATGCTATATTGTCTGGATATCTTTTAAATCATATGAGGATAAACATCTCCACCAAAACAGAATTCAACTTAAGAGAACAGACACGTTAGACACACCTATATTCTTAAAAAGCTGAGAGGGAAACAAACCAACAAAGACAAGAATATGGAAAATGAAACAATGTCTTATTTTCAGATCATAGCGCTATCAATTTCACGATGAGAGAAAAAATACCGATTCCGCATCGAAAATTGATAGAAATACAGGGAATATAAGTCATATTACTGGTAATTGTCATTGGACATTCTCATCAAGAATTTACTATTCCTTTATAGAAATTAATTTATATGTGAAAACCATTTTACATCAATGGAGTGTAGTTTTCCTTATTACACATGCATCTCTATGACTTTTTTGTGTTAATTTCGATCGCGGCTTGGTGTCAAATTTGAAAATCCGCAATATTTCTAAATTATGGGCTATTATCATTTCAATTCTTTTTAAAATATATTTCTCTGACACTATTCTTTGTCCTAAGTGAACATGTTGTTTTGAAGATGTCATCAGAGATTGTAAAAAATATCAACAAATTATAATTTCAATATCAATAAATATTTTATTTTTAAAAAACTGGAATTTATATTGAGTTGTTAAGACATGTTTAATAACATTCATATATACAATCCAAAATCAACACAAATTTGGACTCTAGAATCTCTTTTTTGCAAAGAAACAACTTTTCATATCATCGGGAAAAATCACAAAAACTTCATATAAAATAATTGAGAGCTTGTATTACTTTTTTCGAAGGCGGAAAACTGTACTCTTGAAATGTGCTTAAACGAATACATTAAACTAAAAATTTTGGTGTACTTGAGCTACCTTAATCTAATATGAGGCAAAATTACTGTTTATTAGAATATGCATAATATATAATATGTAAACAAGTTAAAACACACTGCTACACCCTATATACCCTGCAAACTCCTGACCACATACAAAAATTAGAACTATCCAACTAATTATGGCGGATTGGCCAAATAAATATGGCGGACTTTGAAGAATTCCTGCTATATTTATGAAATCATGTCAGCTTTAAACTCTCGAGTAAGTTAACGCTTCGTTTACGCATGCCCATGACGTCCATTTAAATGAACCCGAGTTAACACGGGTTTCCCAATCGAAGTAGGCCATAATGAATTGCTCCTACTTTTTACACAATGCCATTTCGGGGAGTATTTGTTGTAAACACTTCGTATAAAAATCGTAAATTCATAATATTCGTTGAATAATGGATAAAAATGAAATGCATTGATTACAGATATTAATACTTTTATTCATACATATTATTCGGAACTTTTACACATAAATACCAAACCAAAGACTCCCTCTCTCCCCATGTGCAGATCCTAACACCACAAATAGATCGGCCGATAATGATCGAACTAGGCCGAAGTGCGACAGACCACGTGTGTTTTTAGCTGACCATTTGTGTACTGTAGTGCGACACACCACGTGTGTTTTTAGCTGACTACTGGACTTTCCAATAGACATAAATTCATATTATTCTTTGAATTCATAATTCAACGAATATTATGAAATTACGATTTTATACAAACTCAAAACAAAGCTTTTTTACTCCCCGAATGGCAGTGTGTAATATATAGAAGCAATTCATTAGGGAGTTTGGACCAGGTACTCGATAAATGAATAGATAAAACAATAGATATTTTGGTTTGAATATACTGTGATTTCAATTAAATATTTTAACTATTACATATATATGACACATCTCATGTTTTCAAAGTATGCCAACTTTTACGCATTTTGTCTTCCTAGCTAGTACTTAAGGTAGTGTGTATAAATTATAATTAATTCTAAAAGTTAGTTTGTCGAAATATTGCGATAATTAGTCAAAATAGGGCTTGGAATCTTAGCCCAGATTTCAAAAAGTCTTTTCAATTAGCTATGTAGTCACGTGTTTCCGTGACGTCAGATGTGTCCTTTCTTCGACCAGCAGATAGAGTAAATAGTGTTCACTTAGATATCTGTAAAAACTCAACTTTTATTCACTCTGGACAACATTTATTTCGATGTTGACAAATTTCTCGAGTCTTAAAACTCAAACCGTACATGTTTTGGCCACCAGTACATACGAATACCCAAGAATGAAGCGAAAACAGCGAGTATAATATCGGCAATTGCGAATAAATATATTGACATGGGTCGATGTGTAAACAGTTAAAGTTATTCCTTTCTACATCTGTAATTGGTTGTGTTTTTAAAATAAATCGGACAATTATTATTCATGGGATTAGACAAATTATGATACACATTATATCGTTGACAATAAGGCCTACTGTCACGGACAATATCAAAAATAAACGGAGAATAAATAAATAAATAAATATCAAGGAATGTAAATATTTTTATTATGACTAAATTTGATATAGAGGTATTTCAATTTGTATATTTCAACTTAGAAGTATTGCACTGGTAACATTCAATGCCAGTTTCAGTGTCATTTAATTTGGTACTGAAACTGACAGGAGAGTTAGTTTCCTCAAAATGTGTAGGGAATATCCATGTCACTTGTACTTTCCTGGAAATTCAGCTTATGGAGAATGGTGGAAACACCATCTACACATGTATCAGTGTCACTCAAAGATTCCTCAAAGTTGGCAGACGTTACTGACAGAAGGTCTGAAGACTTGGACACGGACTTTTCACTGTCACGTCTGTCTCGCCCTAATGTCGGACTTGCTGTCTCTGGGGGGTTTTCAGCTGCATGCTTTAGTTCTGTGATGGTATCCAATGATTGGCGAGACTTAATTTCAGGAACTGGGCCTTCTTTGAGAGCATAATAGTTTTCAATGGGATCTCCCTGCAGTTCTGGGGGTAATGGTCCACCATGTTCCAAATGAACCAAAAGGCTCTCTGTCCAGATACTGACTCGGTCAAAAGTGGGTCTGCATTCTGGTGTAATCTGACAGCACATGGTCGCAATTTTAAAGAATGAAACTGGAAAGTCCTTTTCTGAGCAGAACTTTTGGAAGAACTGTCTGACATCCAATTCATAAGTCATTGTTCTGGGTAAAATATCTGGATCAGCTTCAACTCTACCTATAATCTCACACACAATAATACCAAATGAAAAAATGTCCACTTTTTCATCGTAACCTTTGCCCTTTAACATCTCCGGTGCCATCCAATAGGGACTGCCCACCATTGTGTATCGCTTCTTGCGATGATAATGGCGCTTGCTTTTTCCCGGTTTGATCTGGTCACAAGAATGGTATTGATCTGGCAAAACTCGAACCAATCCAAAATCGGCAACAACCACAGTCATATCCTTTTTAACAAAACAGTTGTTGGAATTTAAGTCTCTGTGTATGATTCCCAGGAAGTGCAGATATCCCATTCCTTGTGCAATGTCCTTTGCAAATCCAGTCCTTTGTTTCCTGGATAAAGAAACTGAGAAATTTCTCAGCAATTCTCCTAGAGTACCACCAGATACATACTCGGTGACCAAATTGAGGTTTTTGTCCTTATATAGAACACCCATGAAACGCAGCACATGTGGATGGCTGACACTCCTTAATACAGAGAGCTCTTTGAGAAAGCTTTTCTGAACTTCTTCATCAAATCTGTACATTTCTTTCAGCACCATAACCTCCCCGGTCACTTTGTGGGTCACCTTGATGGCTTGACCAAAGAAACCTTTGCCCAGCACTTCCCCCTGTATAAGGTCCGTGGCCCGGAAAACTCGGTGAGCTGTAGGGAGAGTCCTGAAGGAAGATGTCCGGCTGAGGTCGATGCTTCTGACCCGCGATGACATCGGCGGGGGGGACTTACTCCGTCTCCTTNGAAGATGTCCGACTGAGGTCGATGCTTCTGACCCGCGATGGCATCGGTGGGGGGGACTTACTCCGTTTCCTGGACGGGTTCTTACTCATTTGATCGTTTTTGGCTCTAATCTTCACGCCGACTCCATCAATGGTTTTGTCTGTTGGTTGACTCTCGACAGTAATGACAGGCGAGTCATTGAGATTTAGATCGCTGTTGTCCTCCCTGTAAAGCATAAATTAAAAAAAAAAGAATCAAATTCAAAGTAGAAAATCAAGATGCTTTGTCTAAAAAAAAAAGCAATAATATTTTTTGATATTCTATAATGTGATAATGACTGCAGGGAAAGCGAGCACGACAATACGCATCATGGTTTCAATAGTTTGAATTAAAAGCGCATGAATCAATTGCCTTTTTGTCTATTAAATCGAATTTTATAATATGGCTAACACTCGTTTTCTAGCGAAGGACTCATTTGACGTCACACATCATGGAGCGCAAAATATGATATTGCAAGATTTGAATTTCATTGCTTTCAAACTTGAAAACAGCAAAATGATTTTGTATAGTCATTTTATGTATACAAAGAAGTAATTTTGCATAAAAAATAATAAAAAAAAAGTTTAAAAACATGGGATGTGTCGTTTAACCTGCAAATCAGATTTGCATTCAATATATAGCCAATCCAGCAAATGACATCGCCATCATCATATGATATATGCAGATCCGATATATGTCTTTCATTGTATTTACATTGGTCTGCACTAAATTTAATATTTATATTTGCTTCATTTGAATATCTTCGTGATGGTGCTTTGATATTAATAAATTAGTGTCTTCACTGCAATTGGCGGATTTTGGATGGACGTGGGAGACAAGAGTTACTCACATTTTCACCAGTGTGAGACCGACTTTATACCCTAGCTGCAGAACTGTAGCTTTCTGAAAAAAATATTGGGACAGATCAGCGATGATCTGTCCCAATATTGTTTTCAGAGAACTACAGTTCTGCAGCTAATTTTACCCATGTGAGATAGCCATATGAGATTTTTCGATCTCACACTGCTGTGTAGATAGAATGTTCTATCGTTAAAATGATTGTTGTCCTCCGGACCCGGTTTAACGAGCGTAGCCTGGTAACAGTAAGATCATTCTTTGTAACTGCTGTGTAACGTCATATATTTTCTATGTCAGATTTACGTTACACGGTGAAGCAAAATGCTTTATATCGTTTCCTTTAAATTTCAAATTTAATATGGCTTCCTGGTGGACAGCCTTGAGTTTTTTTACAGTGTAAACCATTTTCGGGTATTCTCTTTCTGTCTGTCTTATTAGTTTTTCCTTTAAATTTCAAATAAAGATATTGATAATTCTAAATCTCCTCAAAGCTCCTGATTTTATGCACCAAACAGTGAATAAAAATGTGAGAAAAATAATCCTAAGGCTTCATCATTTACTCGTGTGGGATAGGGAAACTCCACCTCTGGAACAAGGATCGGAATAGCCTCGTCTATGTAGGTAGACTGCGAATCTTGTCCCCTCGGTGGAATTTCCCTATCCCACACTCGTACTAATGAAGGATTCTATTAATGTTGGTCGTTTCTGTATATTTCTTTCGAAATAACTTTGAATACTTGAACAATAAACTTTCCAAAAGAGCGGCCAAATTGATGCTTTGCATCAAACAAGTTATCTTGTGAAATAGGCCTAGAGAATCCCTGCCCAATAATAGTACAGTGGAAACATAATGGTATCTTTATTTAAAGTCGAATATCGGGTGTCCGGGGCTTCTCAGTGAATATTTATGGTAAACAAAACAAACTTAATCGGTACGCCTACACAGGCTGAACATTTTCAAAACTGTAAAAGTTTGCAAGTTGTCATGTGTATGGTATTCCGTTTTTTAAAAACCTGTTTAATATGTCA
>CAJDSM010135039.1:0-14368 GCA_903981925.1 Ostrea lurida | reverse complement strand
CTCACGATACGAATGGGGATGATGCGGTGGTGTGTGCGAAGCCTCCGAGCTATTCACTTCTCTCGCAGCAGCCAAATTTTTCTTTATTATCCTGTATTCAATGACAATAAAGACCGGTCCACCAGTAAATCAACAGAAATGTCAGACTTTTGGAACACTTAGGCACCTTGCTAATTTCAAGTTTTTGATATTGATAAACTCCTTGTAGATATTTAAATATTTCTGATTTGAAAAATCGTCACTGTTGGTTAAATTTTCGAATTATATTTTAATTACAATCATTGTTTATGAGATGTTTACTCAAGATAAAGTTGATTTTTGTCAACTAACCATGTTCCACGGTCAAACAATAACCAATTATGTTGCTGTTTGTCGTCTTCATCACCATCGTTGTAAAAAAGGAACTGAAAAGAAATTATTTCTTTTCTAAGGATCATGGTTAATGCAAGATTGATTGACTTGATTTTATTTCTTGTTTTACGTCCCACTTGAGAATTATTTTCATCAATATGGAGACGTTACCTTACCAGTGAAGGTTCAAATTTGGCCTATTGCTCGGCTACTTCAGGCCCCTTAAGCAGGGCAAGGGATCTTTATCGTGTCACACCTTTGCTCTGAAACGGGACCGCTGTTTCCGATCTCATCTTCAACATTCAGTCGCGCTCTTTACGACCACGCTGGAGACCTATTCTATTCCCGGCCAGGTTTATTTCAAAAGAAAATTAATATTTCCTGAACATGCAATCTTAGTCAATCATTCAGCAAAAGTTAAAAAAATTCATCAAATCTGAAAATTCTGTATCACCCATGTAACTATTGCCCTATTTGTATCTTTATAGCATTAACTACAATTCGTAAAGTTCCTCTTTGAAATTTAAGGTGTGATTACTTCTGATACGATCCATAAACAGTTTTGCTTTAGCACTATGATATTCTATGAGTATTTTTATTGTCAATGCATGAACGCAATACTGACAAAGAATCTAATTTTCTTAGCGCAACCAAACTTTACTATGACTCTTATTGAGTATGATTGCCAAGCGTTTACCCCTTACCGCATGCAGTTTGGCTCGCGCGATGTCTGGTGTGCCTCACTTGCGTGTGTACTCAATCGATAATGTGCCTACGCTCTGGTGTTCGCCAGACTCACGATACCAACTCGGAAGTAACAACTGACATTGGGCTAAAAGAACATTCTTCACGTGTACGTGATGCTGTGCATTTCTTCTTAGAGTATAACATTATGATGTGCCATTTACAGTCCTTAATCCATATTTTTTCTCGCTCTCTCGAGATCTTTGAAGTCTTGACTCAGTTTATAGTATCCCGTGCTCGCTCTCTGTGCCTTGTCTTATGGAATATTCATTGCCTGAGATTTTGGTATTATATTATACACTACACAGGGAATAACTCTCATATCGATAATTTTGTATTGTGTGTGACTGTTCAGTATGTTTCTTATCAAGAGTGTGTTAAGTTACACCACGCGCAAATTTATATGAATATTCGTTTCTAATATATAGATGCATTGTACCGCACACGATTTTATTTGCGCTAGACTTGTTCAGGTAGCACAGACCGAACTTACATGCTCGGGTCGCTCAGAGCCAGTATGGCTGGTGCTTATTCCGAAGGATTATAAAAGTCACTATATATTCTTTCCTCAGAATCACCTCACTCACGGCATGTTTCAACAACTGTCTATCTTGTGCTATAAGCACTGTTGTGTCTATTGTGCAGCCGCATTGTAGGTCCTTATACAGTTGAGAATCATCCATCATTTTGACTCTCCACTCATTTAAGTTATAACATACACTAAATATATCTACGCGCCACAGGTTCTCTCGCACTTAAGTTTTTAAGACCATGGCAGATCTCAGACCTCCGTACTCTTCTATTCCCACAATAACTACCTGCCATGATGTATGTATAGTCCTACTCGTGTTGCCTTCTCATACATCCGCTGATTGCCTGTCTATAGATCCTTCTTACGTGCTGCCTACCATTAGCTTCGTTTGAGTTCAGTTTGGAGTCTTCGTACAGTGTTTACATGTCTCGATACCACCCCATCTCTACCGAACATTTGAAGAAGGACGTTATTCAAAGATCTATATTTTCTGCAGTGGATCGGGATTTTCCCTCTCTGATACATTCTACTGCCCATTCTCTTTTTTAGCGTGAATAAGGTTTTCCATATCTTCCTCAACATCAAATAAATTGAAGCTGGCAAAAGTGGATGGCTAAACTTCTATCCAAACTCTATGATACCAAAACAAGAAGATAAACCCAAATTCAGCGCGTTCAATAATTCTATAGTCTCCTGGGTACAGTGATAAGCAAATCTATTATAATAAAATCTTTAAGCCGTTTCCTCGTACATTAATCATTTTCCACATTAATTTACACTAGAAGAATAATGAGGTTATTCAGAAAGAAGGCAACGTCCTGGGGCGATTTAACGTCTTCCGCCATCATGTTCCATTGAGTTGCTTCAAGTGAGTGTCCGCCATCGATTCGGGATCATTTTCACATAAATCGCACCGTTTTCTTGCGTAATCTAGTTAGTGTGTATCACATTTGTAGCATTCTACGTCTAATTCCATATATGTCTCTGCTTCTCGAAATGGATATACTGTTGGGCGCCGGCGCGTTCAAATCATTACCGGTTGTGCCCGGTACGTATTGCAATTTCTCCGTAATTCTCTTTACAATTGTTATACTCTCAAAAGGTATTGTTGATGTGATCTCTCCTCTCAACAAGCCGGTGTGTGCTTGCCAGTCACCTCTAATTACGTTGCAATTAGCTCGCACGCTCTAATAGGAACAATACGCGCTAAGCCGGGTGGTTCAACCTAGACGGTCAAGTATAACTGTCACCCGCTGCGCGATGCTTGAACTCTTCGTCGCGAATCCACTGATCATAGGTAAGCTTGTCGGCTCTTACAGTACTATCGGTGTACCGTTCTGATTCTATTCCTCTCAGCAATTGATTCCGCCCATCATGTCATAGATTAGAAATCTCGCTAACATAGTCCGATTGCAATCATATTGATGTTACACAAGTCTTTGTGGTCCATATGGCCCGCGCGTCTTTGCGAGATGCAACTCGGCTCAAACAATATATCTTTTGCATCTCCGAAGTCAACGAGAACACACGAATTCCCGACATATATGGTTGCAGTCTCCTGGACATTCATACGGCGATTGCTGCGCATAGCCGGTGCAGTGCGGGCTCTGCCTCATTTGAGGTTCCTCTCTAGTTACTATACTATCCAATACTATACCAGGATTACTGTGCTACTCTTCTGCATGTATGCGAAACGGCTCAGCGCCATACTCGGAAGCACCATCAGGCGTGCAGCATCGTGCCGAAATGAATTCCTTTCTATAGATTGTCTATCGCGCTTCTCTTACTCATAGTACCTAACCGTCTCCGCTAGTCTTTCACTCCAACGGTTCAGGCACCAGAATCCCACGGTATGTGTGGAGCTCGTAATTTCACTGAGCGTTCCTCCCGCTTCCTTGCTGAACCCTGTTTGGGTTCGTATCGTACTTCGCATTTCCTTAACTCCTGCCTATAGCGCCACGTCGTCCAATGCATTACTCTTTTCCTGTAAGTTCATCAATTAATAGTAATCCAGCCGACCTCCCATAGCATCGTCCTTCCCTCCATTTATTATTGGACCGCCTTCCCACTGGCGAACTCCCTAGCGATTGGGCTGCCATAATACCTTCTATTACCCATAATTTCAAGGTTAACCCGACACGAGTTTGTCCCACCGACTCTTCCAACGCCCTTATATCTGACAATGCGATCGCCCAATTGCAATAGTCTTCCCGCAGACGACTCGAGTTCTCATCTCTCCGGAACTATTTCACTTCATATCTAACCACCTGCCCAATTTTATTTTTCTTCCTTTTTACGTTCCATATCATTATTTCTAACGGGTATGATTTTGTTTAATTGATTCTTATTTCTTCTTGGAAATCTCCTCGAGATGAAAACTAGTTTAACTCACTGCATATGTCCCAGATGATATATGACACGTGGGTGTGCACCCTATTATAACTTGGCACCTGATACCATCTCAGTCCGACAAATATCTTGATATCTCTGTATAGTCAGTTCTCTATTAACATCATGATTTGCGTAATAGTTTCTTGTATTGGTAGTACAAGAACGTCTCGAGTTTGTTCGGTGAACGACGACACTAAGTACGCACATGTACTTCAGATAGTTTTATTTTGTAAATTTGTTCACTGAAAGCGCTCAAAGAGTAGCATGCTGAGGGTCTTGTTAATTTCATACTACAAACACAACTCGATCTTTGTGTTATATTATGTCTAAAATCTCATAGCATTATTTTTACGCGTACGCCACTCGTGCATGTAAGTCTCAATTACTCTCTCGGTTTAGTGCATGATCATCTGTAATAGGTAACTCTCTCACTCATAGAGAAGATTAATAATTCTGCTCTCAGCTCATCTTTATATAGCTCTCAACCAAAGCTAAACTAAGGTACTAAGCGTGGATCAAAATTTATTTTACAAATATATACGTTTCTCTCACTCTTCCAATAACTTTCCTCTCTGGGATTACCATCGCAGGCCCTTACAGTATTTATGTGCCTCGATCAGTATGATGTATAATCTCAGTGATAGAAATATATTAAAATCTTATTCTCACATATGCAATTAAGCTACCGGTCTATTAATTTATAAAAGTATTCGAAAACCACTCTCGCATATATAGTAAGCATATTAGTGCGCACCTGGTGCTCACTTAAGGTCTGCGCCTCAAAGACAACGAACTACAACTCTCGCCCCATCATATCACAAGGCAATTCTAATCTGTTTAGTTGGAATCATCTTTACGGTCGTTATCCTACTACAACCAAAAGTTGGAATTCAGCAGCCTCTTGACTCCGCACTTACAATTTCCGCTACCGTTCTGAATCCTTTGGACGGGGCCGCATATTGACGTCTCCGACGAACTGGACTTTTCTTAGAATTTTTACGAACAATTATAGATAATTCTCGGTTTTTTCAGTTCACTCACACGCCGGTGTGGTCCGACGTTCCATTATCTCGATTATAGCAAAACTTGTGCCCGAGATGGGACGCCTAGGTAGCGTTTACACAGAAAATTCACACAGATTTCTATTAGTCGTCCCGTCGCTCCCCGCTAGCTATACATACCGTCATTGGATTATACTTAACGGCCAGCATAATTATTTCCCCAGCTAGCATGGATGGTATCTGCAATTTCCATTGTGCAGGTGTGGCTACCAGCATCAAATAGGGATTATGTGGCTGGACGTGGGCGTATTCAGGTTGTCACACTGATTCTTATTCCGCAACTTCTTGCTTTATTGGTTCCTAATCTCCTTGTGGTCATGCTCATTATTCAGCCCCTTTCTGGTCTATCCCCAAAGCTGTATTTTCTTGCGTGGCGCAGATCAGCCGATTACTTTTTCCTCGGCTTTAAGTCGTTGGACGCGTACCCTTCACCTTATGTCCTACAACTAGCGTGGTACCCTTTCTCGAGAGTAGGGTGTTATGCGAGGTCAGAGAATTAGACTATTCTATCTGTATCGGAGGCGTCCATTGCATCTGTTGTATAGATCGCTTTTGCATTGGCCTATATGCGAAAGTTCACCCGATCGATCTCTCAAATCGGGGCCCGTACGGAGCGCTCTCAGACCACGTCCCGTTAGTTTTTTTATACGTCGCCCCACCATGGGAGCCAATTATTTACTGTCTGCCGTTCCACTTCCTGGTATCATGAAGTCGCTGTAGGCCCCCCCTTTCACACTGCACTGTTACGAATTCTACGCCCTCAACCTTCACCAGTCCCTGGTTTCGATGATGTCAGAATGTCTGTAACTGTACCGTGTGGGCAGCACTTCGACTTGTTGTTTTCCTGGTACGTGACACTACTTTCCTCTCCTCGTCTACTAGCACGCCCGTAGAGCTAAGCTCTTCTTGTCTTATGTCAGGAGCCCTGGTAAGTCTCGAATATTACTTTATTCCAATATTACCCTTCTATGCATGATGCGTTAGAAGATCATGGCAGTGCTCTCCATTACCACGATTCTAAGCGAATCTGGCGTCCTCTCGGGGTGTAATGCCAAGATGGACGGATTTTGGCATACGCTTATAATGGTGTCTCTATTCCATTTCCTTCATACTCGATCACATATATACGTAAGTCAGGGTGGTCGATTTTGCACTTGTTAATGCTTAGCACTTGCTTTAATCTGCCGATTACTTATGCTGTCGAATTATCTCATGAGATGTTGACTGCTAGGTGGTGTTCGCGTGCACGTACCTTCTTCTGTGTCACAGCTGTGCTTCCCTGTTTGCGAAATTAAATATCTCATCCTCGTCTATACATTGTCATCCGTGCTTGGCCACTGACTTCTAGTTATTAACGCTGTCTTTCATCCTCATCTGTATCAACCAAGATCAATTCATCATGTGGAGACAATGACCTCTATTCAAATTACTCTCCCTTCTGCATAGCCAATGTTAATCCTAATCTGTAGTATATCTCTGACATAACCACGTGGAATCGAGTCTCTTGCTCCCAGTTCTACCTTCTGCTCGATACATCAATTCTGATTACGCGTACCTTGCACGGCTTTTTGATTTCAGCGCGTCTTTACTCAATTAACTATCACGGTTTCCTCGAGATGCTCGTCCCCAGTCTCCTAATGCCTGGTATCGGAACGCGATTCCAAACTACGCAAGTCACAGTTGCATCCTACTCTCGTCTGCTTTCTTCTTTATATGCTTAAGTTCTACCTTAGGGCATCATGCTCTCCATACGAACCTACGTTGTGTGTCCGTCGACGGAAGCGTTCGCACGTAACAGGTCAATGGCTCGTCCATCGCTTTATGGCTCCGTGTCAACATTGTCAAGCCACACCCCACGAGCTTAAGACGTCCTGATATCTGTAAACTTCATATATTGTGTCTACCTTCCGTTTTATTCCACGTTTTTGAATCTCATCACCTCCTGAGCCCGACATCGATTCGCTTGATTACGACCCGCTCTATTCCGTTCGAATCCCGCATATCTTTTATCCATGCGACATACCCCGTTTACAGCGGCCTTGACATCCTTTAGAGGCCGCTCACTTTATCGATCACTTTTTTTTTTTTATTTTTCGCGTTTGTGATTTTAGTTTTTGTTTGGTACTGGGTCATATCGTTCCGCTCTCATTCGCATCCTGCCTGATCATATTATATATTTTCTCAGCCTCTGACCCCTCCTGAGCTTATTATTTACCATTTTATTTTAACGATTTTTACTATGACGGGTGTCATGATTCTATCATTATCTGGGCTTAGTTTATTTTATTATGTGGCTCCTTACTCCCATGAGCGTCACCTCGTCTTCAGCTTATCAACAGAAACATCGCCAAATGTGTGCCTGATCGCTTTTTTTTTACTACTTTCGTACGGATTCTGTTTTAGGGCTCTCTAGCCTGCATTTCCCTCTTCAGGTAACTTCTTTCTTCTCAGTTGTCCGAGCGGCTGTCTACCCATATATTAGCTTGTGTTCTTCTTTTCCGATCATCTAGTCATCCGATGGTTATAACAGCACTCCTTCCGTATAATTTTTTGATTATTTTTTGTTTTTTTTTTTTTTTTATTTTTCTTTTTTTTTATTAATATAGTTATTTCTCGCCTCAGTTGAATAGGGTATGATTTTATGAATTTCATATCGGTGTTATCTTTAGTCACTATATAGTCGATCTATTTTTTTCGATTGTGTAAGCAGCCGAACCACGCGTGTGGTTTTTCCTGCTTTGCTGACATCTTTTTCAGATGCTCCTATCTTTAGTTACTACGACATACTCGCATCGATGCTGACTGTGCTGTACGTTCAGTGTTGGGGTGCACCAATTATACTCTCGTCGTGTCCACTTTGTCTTAGACCCGCGTTTTACAAGCCCTGATACCATTTTGTGTCTTTTATATCCAAAAGTACTCCTCTCGAGTTCTACGTCGGCTAGGTCTACGCCGTTAACCCCTCACGCCGTCTCCTCGGGTCATAACAGCCCCGGTTAACTTTTAGTCTTGGTTTTTGAACTTAACCCCCTCGTACATCATGCGTATATATAGCTCCCATCTCTTTCAGCACAACCACTCTATTATCCTGCAATAATGGTCTATCAGGTAGGTCATACGATTAATTGATTTTCTTGCGTACCTTTCATCTAACTCCTGCCATACTGTTGCATCTCTCGCGTTATAGGACTTTAGCGCCCTTAGTACTACATACGCCTGCTATATCTGTAACCCGGTCATTCATCAAAGATGCCAAATCTTATAAGTGATCATACTGTTTATTTTCACTCTCTACACATTTTCTACATGTTTTTTTTTATTTTTTTTTTTCTGTTTTTTTATTTTTAATTTCTTTCTTGTTTTTTTATTCGGGTCCAACTTTAGATTACTAGTGTAATTTTTTCTATTTTTTCCACTTTTTTGATGATGCTCATCTCTCTAATTAGTTTAATTCAGAGCTATCAGGGCTCTTGCTCGCCCATCCTTCAATAAGCCTCCTAGCGCCCTCAGTCTATTACGAATGCGCTATCTTCGTCGTGATTTAGACTGTCTTAGGATACGGATACTGCGCCGTCCGACTTCTAAGCATAGAGCGTCGACGTTCCACATTGAACACCTATTACGCGTTCATCTTAGTCGACGTTATTTTTCTTTTTTTTTTTTTTTTTTTTTTTTTTTTCTCAATACCTTGCTTTTTCTTCTACGTCACTATAGTATATTTTCATTCAACACCTGCATCGTTTTGCTGTATTTTATTTCCATCACGTGTATTCTTGGCCTGACTTTTTTGTCGTTATCATTGTTGCCTGACATATGCCTTCGTGTACTTTTTCTACAGTTCATCAATGTCACTTGTGCTGTCGTACTAACTTTATTTAGTGTGCGTTGCGACAGTCCTGACATCTCGTCCTGCTTTTTTCACCTTACTGTAGTTCTAATTGATCGTGCCGGTCCTGATTTCACACGTCTCGTATACTCCTAGTTCGAGTATTCTTTTTACTTTTTGTTATTTTTTTTCTTTTCTTCGTCCCTCCGCTTTTAGGTTCCTTTTTTCTTTTTTTTTTTTTTTTATTTTTTTTTTTTTTTTTTTCTTTTTTTTTTTTTTTTGGCAACACGGACCTTCGACAACAGCTTAAGGCAAGGGTCAGGGCTATGAGAGTGGGTAAGCATTCTCTTCCGTCTGACCGGTCATCATCCTTTGCCGTGAGCTCATTAGTCGAAATAACCGGGTATTACCCGTTTGTCAATCTAGTAGGATTTAAATGACTAGTCTTTTACACATTATGTATGAAATTCAAATCTAGCAGACATTATGCCAAGTGAATAATTTTTTTGTTAATCTGCAAACGGTGGTTTCATTTATAGTCGACTTGTAGTAATTTGCAAAATGTGACTTTCTAAACGTAGATTGCATTGGACACGTTATTGAACTATAAATTTTATGTTTCAAATTTTATGTATTACCATTTTTAATGTTTTTACTAATGCTTAACTATTTATGATTTTCTAATTTGTGTTTCATTGGCAAAATTTATATTTTAATTCTGTGACATCTCAAGTAGATTACTAGCACTTACAATTCTTTGTTATGTTAAACAAGACCCGAGCCTCGATTTTCTTTACATATTATTGAATTGCTACTGTAAATCATTTCCATTAATGCAGTGGTTTTTTTTTCTAAATTAGAAGTTCATTTTATTAACTCCACATTATTAAAACATTAGTGTCTAGTGTTTTATTTCGCATTTCTCTATTATTGTTTTATATCATTGATATTTTTTCTACGATATGCTCAATTCTTTTTATTAAACAACAAGTGCTCGAGGCCTTGTTTACATTTGCGAAGATTGTATGATTCTCGTTGTATCTTTACTTTTTAATTCAGAACTACTTTTAAAATTTTGTTTGTTCTGTACCACTACTTATAATAATTGATTTTAAGCATTTAAATATCATAATTGCGCAATCATAATAAATTTGAATCATTTTTTTGTCAAAAATCACATACTGTTGTCCATGCTCCCTTTATTTTATCCTGTTAACTCATCAATTTTTTTGCTTTAGTAGTTTGGCCTCGCTTTAAAAATAGTCACTCATACCTTCCTAAGCATGCTCTTTTGCGTATCTAATCAAATCGGGAGAGTAGGGGATTAGTGAGTATATTTTATTTTACATTGAAAGGAAAGTTGATCGACTGCAATAATGTTAAATGGTCTATTCACGTCTTTATCTATTTATATCTGAAAGACTGATAAATCTCAACAGGGAGCGGTCAATGCATAAAGCATAAAATAAATAAAGTTGGCAGACTTGAATTTTATTGCTGAACTGGACCACTGGCTGCTTAAAATGAGAGCCGTAGGTCATTCTTATATTATATTCCTTTATATTGGTGATCCTCGAAAATTAAATGCAGTATAGTGTCAACTCTGTACATCATGAAGTTCAGCATAGTTCCATAATTTAAAAATTGCTGTCAAAGTGTTGCTTCTTAATATAGTTCATCTTAGCGCTACTGGTAAGCCCAAAACCGTAATCTAGCTTGATGACTGCTAAGGTAAGCCTTGTAATGAGGAGGTGGTGCCGTGATGCTGGGAAGCTTATCTCGCTTTTAGGTGTTTTCAATTACTTTAACCAATCTGATAAAAAATTCATTATCAGCAAACGGGCAGAAAAACGACACATTAATTCAAATAACAAAATTTCTAATTAATCTATAATTATAATCCTATATAAAAGTCAAATCGTAATCGTTAAGCTATTCGATTGATCGTCCGGACCCTCAATATATCGTGCGCGTTTATGTGCTTTTAATAAAAGGGTGGTGAGGGTAGGGTTTTTTTTTTGATATTTTTTCGGATTTTTGTATTTTTTGGTTTTTTTGTTTGTTTTGAATTTTTTTTGGTATTTTTTGTTGTATTTTCTTTTTGTTTTGATGGTTTGTTTTGTTGTTTAATGTTGATGGTTTTGTGGTTTTTTTTGTTATTCTGTTTTTTTTTTCGATTTGGATTTTTTTTTGATTTTTTATTTTTTTTGATTTTGTTTTTTTGTTTTCTTCTTTGTTTTCTTTCTACTTTTGTAAGCTTTGCGCGATTCGATTACACTCTCGAGTCTAGCTTCCGTCTACTATCGGACGAATCTTGTTCTTTTTTTGTGTATTAGCTATCTATTCTCGCATGACGATATTATCTCTCTACTGGACATCTTTGGTCTTTGTTCTTTTATTATGTTCTGTTGTCTTTTGGTTTTTTTTGTTATGGTTGTTTTTTGTTTTCCGAATGGCCGAATCGTTTTTGTTCCTTATTTCTTTACTCTATCCTATTAGTTCTCTCTTCTAGTCGTGATGATTGTTACCGGTAAGCAATCACTGCCAATATTACCTCAGTATTGGCCCTCCGTATTACGTTTTTTTTTGTTGCCAACATGCTTATGGAGGTACCTTACTGCAATGTATGTGGAAACTCAGCAGCTAAGTTGACCCTTCTCCGACGATTCAGTTACTCTTAACCTGTCTGTCCGGAACAGCGTTAGTTATTTTGTTTATAAGTACTACTTCTTGTAAACCCTTTCACTGGTCTATTACCCACACACATTTGTCTTTTCTTAACTTACAACCGTCATTTCTTGATCTGCATAGTGTTGTAATCCCTGTCTACCTGTTGTATTTTTTAGTAAACGTTCGTACGTCTTATTACACCGGACTTTTTTGTTCTGAGAGACTAATTCGTGTACATGGTTTTCTTTTACCGATGTCTCGGTCTGTTTTCCCTTAACTAACACCTACACACGTGTTTTTGTGTTCTGTGATTTGTGTTAGTCTTTTTTGTGTTTATTTTTATGCATTTTCGAATACACTGTATCATGTTACTGTCGAGTTTTATTTTAGTTTCTCTTCAAGGCCCGTCGATGCGGATATTACATATTCGCGGCTCTTACCTGGATAATGCTCACTGGAAGCAGGCTGTCCAATTTTGAGTCGGTCGGTGCTTCGATCATATATATATGTCCTGTCTGTTTAAATTGTAACTCCCGCAAACTTCACATCATCTCTCCATCAGCCAACTTCGTGATAGCCCGTTTGCGCCTTCAACTCTTTTTTGTCTTATTGTTTGGATATCATCTTTGTTTAGTTTTTTTTTTCACGTATCTATATCTGTATTGTTTTTTTGTTCCGTCTGTCGGCGAACAAGTGCTCTTTGCTCATCTATTGCTTCTACTACTTTTTTTGTTTGTTTTGTTTTTTTTTTTTCTTTGGTTTTTATTTTTTTAGTGATTCTGCTCTTTTTTTTTTTTTTTTTTTTACGTTTTTTATGTTATTGATTGTTTTTGTGTTTTTTTTTTGTTTTTAAATCTTTGTGTTTTGGTTGTTTTGTTTTTTTGTGTTTTTTTTTTTGTTTGTTTTTTGTATTTATTGTTTTTTTTTTTTCTTATGTTTTTTTTGTTATTAATTTTGTTTGCGTTGAGGGGGGGAAAATTTTTGCTTGAATTGATGGACCGATAACGCAAATCCATGACGTCAGCGATAGTGTGTGCGGTTGCAAACTATGGCCCAAAATGCAGGGGATGTCAGCTGTGATAAAAACAGGCCAATACCAGTACGACCGAACAAGGTAACATATTTATTTTTCACTTGATAAATGGATTGAACCTTTAGTGGTAAATCTCAATAATGTAGTTGATCACAGATCTGCCAGTAGAGTCAATATTAATGTAATAAATATTTCCAAATTATTGAAGTCAGATCGGTTCAGATTCCTGTGGATGCTGGTGCCCTTTATTTCGAGTTCGTTGGGATAAAAATGAAGATCTAAAATCAAAAGATGTCATGAACTTAATATTTTCAATTAGTATTTTGAAGTATCGTACATAGAAAGAGATGAGAAGTTAAAAACACCATATTACACTGTCGATAACTTTCTCGAGACCCCGCGCTTCTGTCATTCGTTAGTCAAGTGTATTAAGATCTTTTGTGCTCTTGATATAAAAAGTCTACACACACAAATTACGCAGATACTTTGGACATGCGAGCGAATATTATTTTTGGATGATATTATTATTTGGATAAGATTTATTACAAAAAGAAGCGAGTGACACCGTAGAACTAGACAAATTGGAATGGCCTGCTGTGTTGTTCTGTTATTTTTTAATATTGCCTTCTCTTGACCTCCATATTTATCAACACAAGGGATCCGGCGATATAGTATCAATATACAAGTGCGATCATAACATTATCAAGTTGAAAATTTGCAAGAATCCAAGTTTGAGATGGCTTGGAAAGGACTTATGTCGATTCGATATATCCTAGTGAACTCGAAATGAAATACACCACAGAGTCATCATACCTGCTTCGTACTTGGATATTTTATTAACGGTAAACAAACAACTCAACTTTATGACAGACGGGACAATTTCAGCTTCTTCATCGTCAATTTCCCATATTTATGAAACATTCCATCATCACTATGCTGTGTATGTTTCTCAACTTATTCGATAAATAAGATCTTGATCTGCGTTTGGTCGGTTTTTTAATAGAGGCAGGCTACTTACAAAGAAGTCACGTTGAAAGTTAGCATTTCGCAAATTCTATGGTCGTTATAACGATCAAGTTTGCCAATTTTACCTGCCCTTGGGTCAATGCTGCCTGACGTTTCATATCAACTATTAGGCCGTTCTTATAAAATGATTTTTGACTACAGGTTTCCTTCGCTTAATTGATCAAGACAATAGTCTCACGGCGGATGTGACCGGTCGACAGAAGAAACTTACTCCTCCTAAAATCTGATCTCACCTATAGTGTATCCAGAGGTCCGTGTTTGTCCAACTCTTAATTTGTAATCTGTTTGGAACTTGCGAGATATATCACTATTCGTTGTCTTCACCTTTTTATTCCTAACTTTCTTAAGTCCCATCTTAAATTTTAAGGCAAGATTATCTGATTAATGTGGAATTTAAAAAAAATGACAGTATTTCTATTATATTTTGAACGCTCAAATTTCATTTCATGAATTTTACGTAACTATAGAACCAAAAAGCGTCATTGTTTTCAAATCTTGTGGCATTATATTTTTTATCTAGATCGTCCGAAGACACAAGTAGGTATTCTTGAAAAGGTAGAGATAACAAACACTTTCATCATTGAATTTTGTAATTCCTATAAAGAATACAAAATGAAGAGTACGGCGAACACGGACCACTGGATGAACCAAGCGTGGAATCAGTTGCCAACATGAACCTTATATCTTGGTGGGGGTTTGGGTAAGAATAGTTCCCCAGCATCCCCTTGCGTGTC
>CAJDSM010135024.1:0-11023 GCA_903981925.1 Ostrea lurida | reverse complement strand
AAAAAACTTCAGACTCCTGTGGATAAACCTTGTTAATAGTCTCAACAAAAATTTTAAGTTTTAATGCATGTATAAATTTGTTTTGTAATCTATTTTCGACTTACGAGATTGGTCACTGTTCGTTATCTTCGTCTTTTCATTGATATCAATAACCGTATTAACCTTTCTATCTATTCTTTACATCTTTCAGATCTGGAGACAGAGAAATCTAACCTTACCATTGTTGTGGCGGTTTTAGGAGCCATCCTAGGTTTATCTGTCCTCGTTCTGATTGTGGTGTACATTAAGAAACGGTTGGTTATAAATGTTTCGTTTTTCGTCAATCGTACAATGTACATTTGAAAACGTAAAACAATGTAGTCAGCATTTTGCAAATTCTTGGTGTCATGTACAACGATCTACGTTGCCATTGCAACCTGTTTTGGGTGAAATGCTGTCTGATGTGTTTCACAGCAATTGTTAAACTCGCTCTTTATACATATAATAGACGAAGTTAACATGCGTTTAAACGTAAAAATCATACAAAAGTCCGAGTGTGGGCGCACACGGACCTCCGACAAAAGCGAAAGCAGGATCAGATGCCATGGAGGAGTAAGCATCCTCTGCTGATCGGCACGCCGCGTGAGCCCTTGTAAAATAAAGTAAACGGGAATACTCGTCGTCAAATCTAGTAGGAAAATGACAGCTAACAAGAGCATTCCATGACAACAAATTGGTCAACATGTGACTTAGTGATAATGCACTGATTTTGACTACGGATTACTCCGTTTACCTGATCAAGACAATGGGCTCGTAGCGGGTGTGACCGGTCAACAGGGGAAGCTTACTCCTCCTAATCCTACCTCTGGTGTATCCAGGGTTCATGTCTGCCCAATTCTTGTTTTGTATTCTGTATGGGACTTGCGAGATTCATCACTGTTCGTTATCTTCGCCTTTTCGTGTAAAACTATGCGAGTTGAAATTCTCATCCAGTACGTTTTGTAAATATTTCTCTGTTTCTTTACAGACGGAAAAGAAGGAAATCCCCTTTTGAGATTCATATAGACTACACAGGAGTGGTAAGTTAAAATCCATCTATACTAAATCCGTATGATATATAAATATGCATAGTGTGTGTTGTTGTTGTTAAATAATCGATCTTCAGGATGCTCTCTACACTGCACACAAAAGAGCTAGTAATTTTAAGCAATTAGAGTTACCTGCCCTTAGATCTAAATTGAAATATAAGTAATTTTGTGGATATTACCAAATTCTTAATCAGTTCAAGCATTGGTAACATGTGAGTACTTCATTTGCATGTTTTGTTATCATTCAAGCCAGCAATGGAGATTTCTTTTCAGCAATACTTCATTATCTTTGATAATTTTTCCTGGAGGTAAATGGTCCGTACCATATATTAATTTCTACTAAGATAAACTTAAAGATGTTCGCTCCTGAGGTTGGGACTAAATGTCATTTTTTTAGAAAGTGTATTTTTGATTTCTACATTGGAGGAGAATTGGGAAATTAAAAAGAAAAACTGGAGTTGGCATGCTTGTTATGTCGTGTAGCTGAGAATAAAATTCAACATCATCCACTCTAACGACTCCCACAGAACAACGGGCATTTCAGAGACAAAAATCTGTACAAGTCATGTCGCGGCTAAACGAAACCGACAGACCGCGTGCAGTAGTTATGCTTGAAATGGTTTAGCGCCAAAATGTTGTTTGCTAGGCGAGCACTGCTGAATATATGGCAGAACGTGCCACAGCAATTCTTACGCAATTTGATCGGATCGTTGCGCTGTTCTCAGATATGTAGCCAGCATCAATGTAAATGGGGGAAAAGTTATACTCTTCTTATCAGTGAGTTCAAAAAACGCGTGAATCGCTCAGGTGTGACCAATTTTTTTTTTTTCAATATTCATAAAATGTAGAATGAAATATAATTTTTTTTCTGTTCAATTTCAGAATTTTAGGTTTAATTGTGTAAAATTAATACAGTGCGTTCTCCTTTGGTCTTATCGATTTCTATTGGTATTGGCATGGAATTGTGTGGATTTCACATTTTTTTTTTGGGAGGGGGGGGGTTATTTTTTATTTTTCATCAATTTTTCTGTATACAGGTATAAATTATAACAATTAACACTACACAAAAAAAATTATATATATATGCACTCACCTACATACACGCCTCTTAAATTTCCAATCACAATGAGCTACCCTGTTATCAGCCCGAGACCACCAATTCAGACCCGAAGGGCCGAAGGCCCGAGGGCTGATACAGGGTGTGATATGGAAATAGGTATTTTTATTATGTTTTTACATACTTAAGTATTAAACATACAAAAACAAGTCATATTAAAAACAATATTTTATCAACTTTAACAAAATAAAAAACTGATAGTGATTCCAATTGTTACATGTGTATCTACATAAATGATGAAGCGGTAAAAGCGAAAGGGGTTCCGGAACAGAAGGTGTTCCGGGCACGCGGAAGGGCTGTATGGATTTTGCAGGGCTGAATACAGGTACGCCCCTAAGGGCCTGATACGGGCTATTGGATGTCACTTGAGTCGCACAAATGCAAAACTGTATTTAATACTAAGTATGTATAAATATAAATAAAAGATTGTTCCGCCGAAAATATGATTTGGGATAAGCTTTTGTTTTTAGTGTTTAAATTGTAATTAAATGGTTATATTGTACTTCATTATCATTCAGTTTCGTTGTTCTCTAAACCAGTAGAAAACAACAAATGAAAAACGCATGTAATGATATCAACAGTAATTGAAACTTTGTAGACAAGAGGTCGGATGTAAAAGCAAGCTCAAATTTTCCCAGAACCAACCGTGGCAACATTTGGGGGGAATCAAGTCACCGGAGACCAAGTGCCAATTAGGACTTTAACGCGTGAGGAGGAAAACAAACAAACGTCTGAGTATGTTATAAACGACAAAAGATGGTCTAAATTCTCCCGCCCAATTATACCGTTCTTACCTCGAAGATCCAGTAGTCCGAAGTAAGGACGACAGTGCAGACAATACCAAGACCCCTCGAATTCGACGGAAGAAGACACAAGATGAATAAACTTCGGAAAAAAAGACAGAAAACAAGAATGGAAGCAACAGAGCCCGTGGTTGGTGGAGTGTTGACGTATTCTAGTCGATGCTTTGCCAGATGCTCCCATGCCTTCCAAGATGGGCGCCCAATCTTCTACTTGACACGAGCACGCGCAAGGCGAGAGAGAGGAGTGGATAAATATTCTTCTGTCCTGGCTCCTCTCCATACACCTATACCTTTCATTTAACAATAATCCATAATATTATGGCATTCGACTAATTCTATACTTAGTATAGAGCAGTGTTGCATATTTAGCTGTGTGTAATCAAAAGTACAAGGAGATAAACTAGCCTGCATCAGCTAACACCGGATCTTCAAAACTTCGCGGAAGTGAGATACTTGCATTCATACCCGGGGTCCTTTTTTTCAGAGGTGAATATAGGTCGTCGCACTGTTCATGAAATCTATGCTCATGCATTGCCAAAAGACAATGGAGAGACAGAAAAAATGAGAAGCATGAATGTATTTTTCGAGATATCGTCCATTAGTGATAGGTGTGATTATCAAATGATCGTAATGGAAAAACTCGACTTTCATATGTACATGTATATACATGTACTAAGAGTCTAATCATAGACACATTGCATCACTTGAACTGCTAATCAAATCTATATTTCCACATATTGATAATCACAATTTTGCAATTTTTATTCGCATACAGCTTTTGTACACATGTACTGTACATTTAACATAGATTTTTACAGTGTTATGCATGTTTATTAAATGCTTTTCTTGTAGAATTGCAATAATACACTGCTAGTACCTTGGACTTGCGTAACCTGTATTTTAAAAAAGCAAGATGAACAAGAACAAAAAAATATTATCTAAGAACCAAAACTAATTCGAAACTAAGAGAGAGAGTGAGACTAAATACATACCTTGGTATTGTCTTTCCTCGAAATGGGCGGCCTTTCTTTCAGAAGTTCGCCTCCTGATTGTTTATATTAAACAACCAGGCTGAAGCTAGCAGCCACTAACAGCAGCCAATAACCCGTAGAAGCTAAGCAGCCAATAATGGAGAGATTCATCAAAGACTGAGAGTAACTCGATCGAACGATTACTGTTTACCCTTGCCAATTTAAGCATTTTAAATTTTAAATTAATTTGTTAAATATTTACTAAATTAAACAAATCAACGTAATTATTGCCGATCTTGGAGGCAGTGGAAGCTCACATGATTGATAAATAAGAATAAAAATGTCCCGAAAATATTATGTATCTACAAGTGAATACATTGAATGTATAATTCATGTCATTATCCAATAATTATTAAAACGAATTAGGAACTGTATGAAAGGAGCCTATCTTATTTAACACCCTCGCGGGGCATTGTGTTACAAAATCATTTTATTAACCCTTCATGGAGAGTAATTTTTATTTATTTATTAATATAATGTAGTGGACATAAGTATAACAAAATAATTGGGACTATAGAATTATCATTGACAATCTATCTTCCACTTAATATATAGGTTTCAAGGCCGAACCAATTAATTACTGGTGGTCGGGTGAGGAACAGGTTTTGATTTTTCCCCACCTACCAATGATTGTTGCTTATAATTAACACTATAGTACACTGTAGGGGTTAAAGAGGACTGAATTTACTCCCTTATCTTTGAAGTGTGCCAATCAAACAACACCAGGGCAAAGTAAGGGACACATGGACTATCATTTCCCGCCTTCCAAATTTTGGGCTGTAGGGGTACACCTGGTGGCTCCCTGGGGCGGGACACTTTCAGGATTTCGTGTTCCTTCACAATTTGGGTCTGAGGAATAAACAACACCGGGGAAGAAAGGGACCTCGCAGCCTAGCCGTTTCTATCATACGAAGAGGCCCCGAGGAACTGGAGGAGACAGTTTAGTAGCTTCACCCCGAACTTTGTCATTTTTTTCAAAAATTTGACATCAAACATAGGGTATGAAAGTCCCCAAATATCTCCCTTATCTTTGAAGTGTGCATCAAACCGAATACCCGGGCAAGGTAAGGGACACATAGGACTATCATTTCCCGCCTTCCAATTTGGGCTGTAGGGGTACCAACCTGTGGGTCAATGGGGTCGGGACTATTTCAGGCTTTCGTACTCCTACATTTGGTCAGAGGAACAAACAACCCTGGGACAGAAGAAAACCTCGCAGAGTATCCATTCTATCATAGCAAAGAGGCCCGAGGAAATGAAAGGGACAGTTTACTCACCCGAACTTTGTCATTTTTTCACATTTGACATCAAACAATAGGGTAATAAAGTCCCCAATATATCTCCTTTATCTTTGAAGTGTGCATAAAACGAATACCCGGGGCAGGTAAGGGACACATAGACTATCATTTTCCCCGCCTTCCAATTTGGGCTTGTAGGGGTACCAACCCTGGTGGGTCAATGGGGTCCGGGACACCTTTTCAGGCTTTCGTATCTCCTACAATTTGGGTCAGAGATACAAACTAAACACCCCGGGGACAGGAAGAGGACCTCGAAGAGTATCCATTTCTATTATACGAAGAGGCCCGAGAACTGGGAAGGGCCAGAATTAGCTCACCCGAACTTTGCATTTTTTCACATTGACATCAACAGCATAGGTATAAAGGTCACTTAATTCTCCCTTATCTTTGAAGTGTGGCCATCAAACGAATACCGGGGCAAGGTAAGGAACACATAAGACTAAAATCATTTCCCGCCCTTCCAATTTGGGCTGTAGGGGTTACACTGGTGGGTCAATGGGGTCGGGACAACTTTTCAGGCTTTTCGTATCTTCCTACAATTTGGGTTCAGAGGAACAACTAACAAACCGGGACAGGAAAGAGGACCTCGCAGAGTAATCCATTCTATCATACAAATAGTAGGGAGAGACGTAGAAGGGACACGGTATTAATATGCGGGCGTTTTGCTAATCTGAGTCTAGCTACGCGTTCTGAAGCCGAACTTTGTCTTTTTGTTCACCCATTTGACATCAACATAAGGGTATAAAGGTCACTTAATATCTCCCTTATCTTTGAAGTGGCATCAAAACGAATAACCCGGGGAAGGTAGGGAACACATAGGACTATCATTTTCCCCCTTCCAATTTGGGGCTGTAGGGGTAACCACCTGGTGGGTCAATGGGTCGGGACACTTTTTGAGGCTCTTTTCGTATCTCCTAAACAATTTGGTCAGAGGAAACAAACCTAACGAACGGGACAGGAAGAGGACCCTCGCAGAGTATCTCCATTTCTATCATAACAAAGAGGCCCGAGGAAATGGAAGGCACAGTTAAGCCTCAACCCGAACTTTGTCTTTTTTTCAACATTTGAACTCAACATGAGGGTATAAGGTCACTTAATATCTCCCCTTATCTTTGAAGTGTGCATCAAACGAATACCGGGGGCAAGGTAAGGGACACATAGACTATCATTTCCCGCCTTCCAAATTTGGGCGTAGGGGTACACTCGTGGGTCAATTTGGGGGTCCGGGACACTTTAATCCAGGTCTTTCGTATCTCCTACAATTTGGGTCAGAAAGGAACAAACTAACAACGGGGACAGGAAGAGGAACCTCGCAGACTTATCCGTTTCTATCAATAACAAAAGAGGCCCGAGGAACTGGAAGGGACAGTTTACTCACCCGAACTTTTTCATTTTTTCACATTTGACATCAAACATAGGGTATAAAGTCCCAAATATCTGCCCTTATCTTGAAAGTGTGCGACAAAACGAAACCGGGCAGGTAAGGGACACAAATAGGAATTATCATCTTCCCGCTTTTCCATTTGGGAGCTGTAGGGTACCACCTGGTGGGTGAATGGTCCGGGACACTTTTTCAGGCTTTCGTATCTCCTACAATTTGGGTCAGAGGAACACACTAACACCGGGCAGGAAGAGGACCTCGAAGAGTCCATTTCTATTATACAAGAGGCCCGAGGAACTGGAAGGGACAGATTAGCTCACCCGAACTTTGTCATTTTTTCAACATTTGCATCACATAGGGTTAAAAAGGTCACTTTAATATCTCGCCCTTTATCTTTGGAAGTGTGCATCAAAAACGAATAACCGGGGCAAGGTAAAAGGGACCACATACGGAGGCTAGATCATTTCCCGCCTTCCAATTTTGGGCTGTAGGGTACCACTCTCTGGTGGGTCCTAGTATGATGGTGTGGGTCGGGACACTTTTCAGGCTTTTCGTTATCTCCTAACATAATTTGGTCAGAGGAACAAACTAACACCGGGACAGGAAGCAGGACCTCTCAGAGTATCCATTTCTATCATACAAGAGGCCCGAGGACTAGGGGACGTTAGCTCACCCGAACTTGTCTTTTTTCACATTTGACATACAACATGGTTGGTCACTTAATATCTCCCTTTTTTGAAGTGGTGCATCAAACGAATACGGGGCAAGGTAAGGGACACATAGGAAACTATCATTTCCCGCCTTCCAATTTTGGGCTGTAGGGGTAATCCCCCACCCCCCCTCCCCCACCTGGTGGGTCAATGGGGTTTCGGGACACTTTTCAGGCTTTCGTATCTCCTACAATTTGGGTCAGAGGAAACAAACTAACACCGGGGACAGGAAGAGGACCCTCGCAGAGTTATCCATTTCTAATCATCCAAAGAGGGCCCGATGGAAATGGAGGGCACAGTTAAGCTCACCCGAACTTTGTCTTTTTTCACTTTTGATTCAAAGTGAGGTATTAGTCACTTATATCTCCTCTATCTTTGAAGGTGCATCAAACGAATACCGGGGCAAGGGTAAGGGACACATAGGACTATCATTTCCCGCCTTCCAATTTGGGCTGTAGGGGTAAACCACCTGCGGTTCAATGGGTCGGACAAACGCTTTTCAAGGCTTTCGTATCTCCTACAATTTGGGTCAGAGAAAAACAACTAACACCGGGGAAGGAAGAGGACCTCGCAGACTAATCCGTTTCTATCAAATAACAAAGTGAGGCCCGTGACGGAACTGGATAGGACAGTTTACACCGGCCCGTCACCCGAACGTTTGTCATTTTTCACATTGCATCAACATAGGGTATAAAGTCCCCAATATATCTCCCTTATTGTTGAAAGTGGTGCAATCAAACGAATACCGGGGGCAAGGTAAGGGACACATAGGAATATCATTTCCGCTTTCCAAATTTGGGCTGTAGGGGTAGCGGCCCCAAGCCCGGCCCCGCGCCGGGGGTCAATGGGGTGGGACACTTTTCAGGCTTTCGGTATCTCCTTACAATTTGGGTCAGAGGAAACAAACTAACACCGGGGACAGGAAGAGGACCTCGAAGGTATCCATTTCTATTATACGAAGGGTCCTGAGGAAACTGGGAAGGGACAGATTAGCTCACCCGAACTTTGTCATTTTTCCACATTTGACATCCAACATAGGGTATTAAAGGTCATTAAATATCTCCCTTATTCTTTGAAGTGTGCATCAAACACACGAATCCGGGGCAAGGTAGGGACACATAGACTATATCATCTCGTGCGCTCTTCCAAGTTTGGGCCTGTAGTGGGTACCACTGGTGGGTCAATGGGGTCGGGACACCTTTTTCAGGCTTTCGTATTCCTAACATTTGGGTCCAGAAGGAACAAACTAAACAACCGGGGACAGGAAGAGAACCTCGCAGACTATCCGTTTCTATCAACAAAGAGCCCGAGGAACTGGAGGGACAGTTAAGCTCACCCAACTGTCTTTTTTCCATTTGACATCAACAAGGGTAATAAAGGTCACTTAAGTATTTCCATCTATCTTTTGAAGTTGTGCATCAAACAATACCGGGGCAAGGTAAGGGACACATATGGACTATCATTTCCCGCCTTCCTTTGGGCTGTGGGGTGCCACCTGGTGGCCTCCCTGCGGTCCGGGAATTTCAGACTTCGTAATCTCTACCTCTTGGTCAGAAGAGTAAACTAAACACCGTATATATATATATCCCTTTCAGGAGTATCCGTTTTCCATCTTTCAAAGAGGCCGAGGAACTGGAAGGGACAGTTTAGAGAGCACAATTCTGAACTTTGTCATTTTTTTCAACATTTTACCATGACATATATAGGGGTTAACAGACAGGGTAAGGGACTCATGTACCTTGTCCCTTCCTCTGATTTTGGCTTGAATTTGGGTACCACTTCTGGGCTTTAAAACATTTCATGGCTTTCCCGGGCTTGTGATACCTTTCCAGCGCTGTGTACTCTAGTACGTTTGGGGTCAGAGAAAGAAATAACACAAGGGCAGGGAAGAGGAACCTTCCATACTAATCATTTCTAAATCCTTGAGAGATCCTCTGGACCTACTAGCCATTTTTCGCCTCACCAGAAGTTTTATTTTCTTCCAATATCGTATAGACATCATTTGAATGAAGGGTTTAAGATCACCTATTATCTCCGGTCTATTTGTCATTGGAAATAATGATGTAGTATCCAATGTTTCAAAAGAGAAATAGTTTTAAAATTTGATCAGGTTTATGGTTTTGTTCAGGTGACCCTTTGCTTATCCTATGTTATTTGCATTTTCTAAAATATCTCAACAAAATGGAGAATATTATTAGCAATGTATTAGCTGAATAATAATTGGCCTGCACGTGTAGCTTGGTTTTTTGGTTACACTTTCATGTAAAGATACTTAAATCTGATTGGACAACGAAGCATTTGGCAATAAAAACATAGTTTCCCTTGATAATAGAAAACACGCTCTCCCCAGATGATACGTATCGAGCACCACCGGGTAACATTAATGAAAAATTATCATCGCATCAAATTCATGCCGCCCCAAAAAAAAAAAAAAATGCGGTTACGCCTTAAGATTGTTAGAACGACGGGTAACATTATCGAAATTTTCACATGCAATCAAATTCATGCGCATACGGTTCGCCTTAGAGTTTGTCAGCGACGTCGTTTCAGCGTTTGTGATAACACAATTATCATCATTGAGTCATACAAAACAACACTTGAACTAGTGATTCAGACAACGAATCGATTGTGTTTTTAAAACATTCAGTATAGCAAAATACAATCATTGCATTTAGTTGAGATAACATTGGAAACTTGTATACATGCAATAATCCATGAATTAATACAGTGCATTAAATCAAATTAAGCCTGTTTCTAAATAAGTTTGCCGTTTAGGTATAAACCAAGAAATTTAAAAGACAGCTTTGCGCACAACTTGGAACAATATACCATTTCCAGCACAGTTTAGATCACAAATGTTCAAGCAAGTTTGAACAAATTACCCACCCAAATTTAAACACAGTTCACAGCTTATAAGTTTCAAGCTTTTTGTAAAGAAGTATCACAGGTTTATAACCGTCCAGAGTTTAGCATAATTTCTACTTAGTTTCCCTCTTTTTTTCTTTTGTCTGCGGTTCTTCACTGGTCATTTAGGCGGCTGGCTGTTTTCCACAATCTCTAAAGGTTTGTACCCTCTCTTAAGGGTACGGGGAAATCAATTGCTTCTATCTCAAGCTTGTTTCCGAATTCTTCTCTATACTAACGACTCTAACTCTATGACTCTGTAAAACAATCAAAGTTCCTGTCCTGCTCTATGGATCAGAATGACAAAGAGTCTTTGACACTAGTTACAGTCTTTGTCAACAATCCTATTAGATCTGGCCGCATTCCCTGGCGCATACAGATAGACAGAGCACATCACTAAATGAAAGAAATGTGGGGCAGAAACAAAGCAGGAACCCCATCACCCAAAAGCATCTAAAATTAGAAAGTAGAAGGTGCATGAGCAACACCCTTCGCAGAGACCGCGGCACGTCCCCACCCTCAATTAATATAATGTCTTGGGACTGGAAACCCCAAGGGGAAAGGAAGTTAGAAGACCTACCAACGACATACCTGGCGAAGAAATCTCCAAGCAGAATTCCAAGAACAGTAGCTGACTGGAGTGACGGGGGGGCAAGGAGAGCAGCCCAGAACGTACAAGTGATAGACATGGAGTGTCCATTTGTGCAGGCCT
>CAJDSM010135010.1:64-12754 GCA_903981925.1 Ostrea lurida | reverse complement strand
TTCACCTTCCGGACGATTTTTTCTTGGAACAGAATTATTACACGTTAATTGTGTATCATAATCCGGAAATTCGCGTTTCCGGATCCGGACGGTCATTTTTTACTAAAAAGCTAAAATGCCATTGTAAAAATGTACCGTTAATCCGGACGATTTTTTTTCTTCAAAGGTCTGCTTCGGACGATTTAACAATAGCTAGACGAAAAATTGCAAAGAAAACAACAAGCATTCAGTAGAGGCCCTGTAATTAAAGCGAGTAAATTTACTTTTATGTTAGGTGTTAAGTGAGACGCGGTCGGTTTTATTGCACGTGCCGGCACGATCGAGGAATTTGCACATCGTATCAATTGAATTTGAAAATAAATCTGTACCAAATTTACCATCGGGTTGGGTGTGACTGATATATTTTTATTGTGAACTGTTTAAATCTATACTTTTCAGTCGATAATCCGGACTTTAAAAAAAGGTACGTGTTACGAACGATACGACTCGTGTTTATTTTACGCTATCAATTGTTTCATTTATAGTACAAACTTCCAAACACGGAGAGAGAGGAGAGAGAGAGAGAAGAGGAGAGAGAGAGAGAGAGAGAGAGAGAGAGGATTGTTTGATTATGAGAGAGAGAACATTTTTACCGACGAAAGGAGAGATTGTTTTATTCTATGTTGTGAGGGAGAGAGAAGAACCATCTACCGGAGAGGAGAGAGAGAGAGAGCACATTTTACCGGCGAGAGAAGGACTGCTTTGTAATTTTGTGCGGGTTTTTGTACTCACGGTATTAAGCCCACAAATTATCATGCATCCGCCAATATGAATCACCGGTCCGAGTGTAGCTGAGGTATTCCACCTCGGATAATTAGTGCGTGTTGTTAGATTAGATCAAAGCGAGAGTAATTTATAACGAGGTTGTATACTTTTGTCTCCAGAATATGGGCTTGGACAATTAAAAATATAGAAATATAAACTCGTGCAAAATGAACATTAGTCAACTAATGCAGTCCGTGCTACCGACATGGCCACATCGCCAACGGAGGAGACGAGTAAAAATTCCTGCCAGTGTGGGAAAAAAAAGAATAAACCGACGTATAACTGGACATGAATTGGATAATTTGTTTGTTTAACATAGTGATTTAGTGCTTTTAGATGCATGTACAGTACATGTTAAAACATGATTTATCTAATAAAGTAAATGGATACATTGAATGAAAACGTGTTTAATTTACTATTTATAATATAAATCATATAAGATACCAATTTTGATGCACCAGATGCGCATTTCGACAAATTATGTCTCTTCAGTGATGCTCAAACCGAAATGTTGGAAATCCGAAACATGAAATTTAAACTATAATAAAAGTGAACAATGTAGTGCCAAAGACTGGAGCCAAATACTTCGAAGGATCAGAGCTATGCCTGAGGGAGATAATCCTTAATTTTGATATAAATTTCCAATTTTACCACTGCAATTCAATACATATCCGTATTTTAAGCTAGTAACATAGTACATAGCAACTGGGCTGTAGAGACCCTCGGGGACTACAGTCCACCACAGAGGCCCTGACCCAGGGGTCATAATATAAATCATATAAGATACCAATTTTGATGACCACTGCGCATTTCGACAAAAATCAATAAAATAAACATATTGGTTACTTCTATGAAGATCAAAAAATATGCGATTCAGTTATCCGGACGCTTCATTTATCCGGACGATTTTGCTGGGAACCAAAGTGTCCGGATTAACGAGGCTCCACTGTATTAATTAATTGCCATCAAAATTTGCGCATGTGTGGCTTGCTTCCGGACCTTCAGTGCGCATGTCTGGTTACTATATATAAAAGTTCAACATTTGTAAATGTAGATAGATCATCTATGTGTGGTAGACCAGACAATGCGCAGTGACACCTTTTCCGTTTGCACAAAGAACAGTTCGATCGTACTATGGTTCAAGTTGATGGATCGAACTAGGCCTATAATTAAGATTGGTGAAAATTTTCACAAAATAAACGTTTCAATATTGGATTGAGAGCATTTCTTGAATGAGCGTTTCGAATAACCAAGGCAATGACACGGGAACGACATCGCCGAACATAATCGGGTTTGCTGACGGTCAATGTCACAACATATAGATTGAATTCGACGTGAGTAAATATTCATATCGTTTGTTTTGAAATATTGCAATTGTGTCATGAATGATATGTATAACAAAGTAAGTATTACGTAAATGTTCCACTCAAATAAACTTTTGATTTATAATTTTTAATGTTAATCTCTTCCGCGATATTCCGAACTGGTGACCTCCGAGGTCATTGCGTCGGAGAATGACGAACAAGAATTAGTGACGGGATGCCAGTAATTCATGAATCGACATTTTCTGCTAATTTGACGGGTTTACTGCTTCAAATCAACCCCGATTCAATGAATTAAATTACTCGAACCGATCACAAATAGTCACTCTATTTGTTAATTTTATTTACAAATTATTTGCCGTCAGTTATATTGTACAGCTTGGGGAGTGCTACACCAGAGAAATTTGATGTGGATGAAAAATAGAGGATATGTTAAGCAATATTGTGAAAAGAAAAAGTTTCAAATCCACTCAATTTCGTCAAAAAATGCAGTTTTAGTAGAAATTAGCAATTTGAAAAATATTTAAAAACCCTGCTGGAATCGAACCCGCGATCTGTGCGGGTTTTTTTTTTTTTTTTTTAAAGGCTGCGTGCTAATTTACTGAGCTAGTCGGCTAGGCATTTAATTTTTGAAATGAATTGATATATAACCCTGTAGTGATATTTCATGCATATTTCGAAAAGGAGTTAGCCATTATGACGATGTACTAGAGATCCCCTTAAGCTCAGGCTAATATGGGTGCAATACAATTTGCAAGTTCTTTTTAAAAGCACACGGGACGGTTTGAGATTTCATCGGCCCGGCAGCTTTGTCACTGGTGTAAAGCAGATGTACGTACCATCGGGTACGTACAGCCCAACATGGGATAGAGGAAAAACGGCTCGAATGTTTACAATCCTTTAATAGCAGTTAAACAACCAGTTAAAATTTTGATTTTTTTTTTCAACTTAAAGATAATGGATGACTTAATGCTCGCTGCAACACAATTCATAAAAGAACGAAGAATAATCAATATATTTGATATAATGAATTTGAGATGATGTAGGTACCAGTCCACACGCGTTAAATTCAGCTGTACGTACCATTGGGTATCAGATGTTGGTACCAGAGCAGGTACATATAATACATCTCTTCGACAAGTATAGCCGCATTCTTTGCGGGACATATGGATTTTTTTGAGGAGGGGGGGGGGGGGGGGGTCTTCCTATACCATGGTAGCGTCCGGATTAATGGCGTCCGGATAAACGAAGGCCCACTGTAGTTATATCGGTAGGTGTTTGAGTAGTTGAAAAAATGCCGTCAGTTACCGCTTGTCTAACAAATCACTGGACACAGGAGAAGTACCATCAGACTGGAAAAAAGCAAGAGTTATCACCAGGATTGAAAGCTTTCTGTCCAGAACCCAGAACGTGGTCATCAATGGAGAATCATCACCTAGCGTAGACGTCCGGTGTGCCGCAGGGATCGGTCCTAGGACCATGCCTGTTAACGACATGCCACTCGGCATTGAATCAACAGTACGTTTATTTGCTGATGACACGATAGCGTACTTAACCATCACATCCGAAGCAGGCCATTAAGGTCGGGCCCTACTCGAACTAGTAGTTACGTCATCACTTGACATACCGTTTTTTTGTTTATGAATGATATTTCGTTGCGATAAGCATATCCAGTAATTCAGAACGCGGTAAACAGTAGAAGTCGTGATACCTGGTGCTTGGAAACTATATAAAGACATTTCCTTGCAATTTCATGAACTGTTAGTCGCCGATCACTGACAAGCACGTCACGAATTTCATTTTTAGCAGCACTGCGATCTCGGAAAGATGGATGTCATCCCGGAAACTGTCCCTTCCGTCCAAAAATCTTCTATATCACTTAACACTAATGAATAGCCCACACTACAATGTTTTCCCGACATTTTACGGAACTCATGGGTCTCTGTGGGTGTTTTCCCGATATTTACATATTACACATAATCTTAACGCTGCTCTCTGCTCCACCTTTTCCGAAAACCTCACATTTTCGAACAATGACGAAACTGTCTAAATAGATCGAAATCTCGATTTCTCTGCTATTTCGATTCTTTTGAACGTTCAAGTTTTGCAGGTTTGGCATTGAAACTCTTGGAAAAGATCATAATGTAAAAATCATCTCAATCTTCGCGGAATTTTACAAAATACAAATGAACTGTGTATGAAACGATAAATAACTTTTTTCATTAAAATTTTGCCGTGCTCCGGGTCACCATCCACGTCTAATAACAATGTCATACTATGAAATCGGACAAAAGTTTACATTTATTAATTCACATATAGCAAAGGGATTATAATATACTAATAATAAATATCTATAACGCTACTTTTATGTGTACAGTATGGAACCCATACACTCAAGGGATAAACACCGCCAGGTGGTCCAGCGTTTTGCAGCGAGGTATGTAAAGAATAGTCATCGAAATACATTGTATCTCAAGCGTTGGTAACATCATAGACACTCTAGGATGGAACACACTGGAGGAACGCAGGAGGGAGGCCAGACTATGTATATAAAATGGCGAAGTAAACAATGTGTCAAACGTAATATAGTCCCAAAACACATATATACAAAATCGGGTGTAGGGCAACACGGACCTTTGACAAAGCGAAGGCAGGATCAGGTGCCATGGAGGAGTAATTAAGCATCCTCTACTGGCCGGTCACACCCGCCGTGAGCCCGTAGTCGAAACAAAGTAAACGGGGTTACCCTCCATCAGATCCAATACGAAAATGACAGTCTAACAAAGGACATGAAACAAATCAGTCAACATTGACTTTAGTGATAATTTGTAATTAAAAACAAGGTCATTATATAGCGACCGTAGAATTCGCGAAATGATGACTTTAAACGAGATTCGTTATAACCCTGCAACATCACTTTTGGTTAGTAGTTGGCCCCGCTTTAAATAGTCCTCACACGCATGGCATGCCCTTGCGTATCGAATCAACTGAAGCAGATACACACCATAAGCAGGTGAAAGTGGTACATTACTAACATAAAAAGGACAGTTGACAATCGCAAAGTCAAAGTCATCACGTTTATCATATAATGTAGTTGTCAGTCTGCCATTAGAGTCAATATTAAGTAAAATATCCAAATATGAAGCAGATCTGTCAGATTCGTGGGTGTCCTTTATTTCGAGTTCGTCAGGATATATCCTGGTTCCGTTTTTGTTCAAAAAGCAATTATCAATTATCTGAAAAAGCCTAGATTTTAATTTATCGTGAGGAATTGTTATATAAAGTGTGGAAAAATAATACATTTTGATGTAGTCAATTTTAGAAAAATCTCGTGACTTGAAGTTTTCTAAAATCTCTTTAGAGTTTTTGAGAATCCACATCTTATTGACACCACTTCTGAAATATGAATGTAGTGGAACAGTATCTCTGAAGTGACTCTTTAACAGCTGTTAGTAGTTTTAGTTAGAAGTAAGGATAGAGGCTTGGTAGAGCACTTACTGGAACCAGCGATGTATCTTTGTTTGTAGGATTCTTATGCAATTTCGGAATCCAGTAAAGGTATGGTAATTCAAATTGATCCTGATTCTTCGGAATATGTTGTACAAGATCACCTACGACCTAGTTGCCATAATAAGGAGGTCGTCTGATTCAACCAACTGGACGTTCAAGGAACAGAAAGGAATCATTCTTCCCAAGGACCACCAGGGAGTGGAGTTCAATGCAGCCGGTGTTGTGTCATTGAGCATACTTGAGCTTTTAAGTCTCAAGTATCCCAAGCCTAAAACTCAATATTCTACACTGGTTTTTTGCGCACCAGTTAACTTAGCATGATAATCAACAAGATGCTTGTACATAGCTACAATGTGGCAGAAGCTTCAAACTTATAATATCTATTCAAAAATAAAAATTATAGATAATGAAAGTCGTACGCTCTAGGCGTCAGATAAAAATCTCTTGCTTGATGTTAGTTTATCTTGTATTGGTACAGTGTTTTTTCAATTGATAGATGATGATCCTATATTGGTGGTCGGAGGTCAAAACCACTACAATATCGAAAATATTGAATGTTTGCCCAATGTCTTGAGACAAGTTGATAGTAAGTAACTGGAAGAGCAGAGTATATGCTGACCTTATCGATTTTCTGTCAGATCATACGTCAAACTAATTTTAAAGATTTTTTCTCTGCTTCTCCAATCAGTAACTTTTAACTTAGTGCTTTGAATTGTTCCATGGAAAGGACGTTTTGGCATTATTCCAAGACTCATGTACATGTATAAACTTGTGCTTACTATAGTCTGCCAATTTCTCATTCTTCGTGTTGGAAACCCATTATTTACTTGTCACCTTCTGTTAGAAACTGTGGGTGTAGTTATGATGTCACGGTGGTTTTATAGTATCAGGAATTGTTTATTCTAAATTCCCTATTTTGTTGCCAGTATTCTGTATGAGCAAAGTAATTGAAAGTTTCCAAATGCCAACATCAATGATGAGACTGATATACATGTATGATTTTCTTTCTGCTTGGTATAATGGAAATTACTGAAACTTAGTCGTATGCAAAGCTCATCACGCTTTACTGGCTGTTGGCTTGAGATTTAGATTTTTTGAAAGGCTATTTCTTATACCAATCATTATACAAAAAATGTATTATATCAAAATAAAGTGGCGAACACATACCCCCAGATATCAGGTGGGATAGTAAGCATTTGAATGACTGGTACAACCGCCGTGAGTTTATTGTCTCTATCAGGAAACTAGAGTAGAATCCAATGTTCATAAATCAGTGCATATAAACGGTATACAATTGCTATGAAACACTCAAACAGCTCTATGCATTCGCACTCTTGCCGATGGTCATGTGAGACTAGATCGTTATAACGACCATGTTGACTTTGCGAATGCTGTCTTTTAACGTGACTTAGAAACTCTGCAACAAAAACGTGTTTGTCAGTAACTGCTCGATTCAAAAACTGATCATATGCAGAACACAGTCTTCCTGTTGAATCGAATAAGTTTGGAGAGACTTCAATCATAAATTATGCTGGGTGATGATGGGATATTGCCTACATAATATGGGAAGTTGAAAATGCGAGAACGCTGCAATCACCCCTGTTTTGTCATAAAGTTGACATTGATACATTTGTCGTTAATGTCATAATTAATAAAATATCCAAGTATGAAGCAGACAGGAGGACTTCTTTGGTGTCTATTTATTTTCTAGTTCCTGAAGATATATCGGAGTCGCTTCTTTCTGACATGAAAATTATTTTTAATAGATTAAACGTCCGTTATATTCGAAACGTCAAACGCTATTAGCAGACTTCTTTTATGACATGTAGATAGCTGTTGAATAATTCTAACCTCATAAGAATATACAAACAGGTGCAACAAAAGGACGCAATTCGTGACCTGTATCAATTCTTTTCAACATTCCAATTGAAGAAAGATCATGTCCAGGAAAAATTCTCGTCATCGAAAAGCAGAATTTGTGTCAGTTTCTCGTGCTGTGCAATTCTTGCTCAATCCATCTTCATAATAACCCTTGATTGTAATAACATAAGTGGAAGCATTTAGTTTGAAGTAAAAGAAAATTAAAGAAATCACTATGCTGACTGCCCCATAAGCATCATTGTATAAATCAACAAAGCGATAGACGCGTTTTGTGAAAAAAAAGAAATATTCCTTTTATCGATGTGCTTTCAAATTTCCCTCTTTATTTTAAACTATTTGTGAACATATTGACATTTACCAGCATAAACCAGCAAATGAACTTAGCTATCGCATAAATATAGGCGGTTCCAGACCAACTGCAAATCCAGGCTCTTTGTCCGACGCTTCCAATTCTTCAATAGCCATTTTAGGTACAGGCATAGTGACGTGAATGACCGTTATTATGACAATAGCTTAAGCATTCAGTTTTGCCATTCACGCTTAAGCATGAAAAAGGTTTTTGTTGTGTTTGTGTCACAATTGGTCGCATTCGAAACATAGACCGCCCAGATTTCGGTGCAGTGAGATCCTTTGCAGCATCGTAGCACCTCCAAGGTTTAGATCTACCTCCCTGAACTGGGCTCTGCTGCACACTAAAAGAAGTGTGTAGAACCGACTTTGGCATTGAAAGGCTACAATTGGGTTTCCTGGAAACCAAATTAAAACTTATTGAACGGTTAAATTTATCTTTAATCCTTAGTAGCGTATATGTATATTTTTAATGAATTAATCAACAATTGTACCGTGAATTGCTCTTAAACATTCACCTCTGGTGCGTTTTGCATTGTCTTTCATATAGCCAACAGCCTCACACTTTTCACGACAGTGGGCGTCATCCCTCTCAATAGTTTTCTAGACTGGGTAGTGGTACTTTTTTATTGGCAGCAGTGATACCGGACATGACACAGAGGCTACAAAGAAAACTGTGTCGGCATTCTGTACAAGAGAATAACATGAAAGTAAGATACGGAAATGATTCGCGTTATGAATAAAAATGCATTGCTTACACATGCATTTGCATTTTTTAACCGCTTGTAATGTACATATCTTTTAATATTTATCTTAAAATCCCCGCTATAATCCTTTGGGTAAGTAACGATTGAAAAAGGACAACAAAATAAAAAAAAAACCCAACCGTATAAGAGTGGCAAAATTCTGACAACAGATTAATATTTCAACTCTTAAATGATAATTGGCCAATCAAATATTCAGAAACATCAATTACTAAAAAAAAAAAAAAAATAGTAAACCGTGTAGATTATAGATCTTTAGAGGTGTCTGTCGACTTGTTTTCAATTTCGCAGAAATTGAAAGTACATTTACTGAAAGAAAATTTGTTGAAAATTCCACATTTGGATTACTTCTGTGGCTTGGAAAGAAATTTTTAAGCCACAATTAGAGGGTAGTAAACTTCTCTACGGAATCGCACATGAATGTGCAGTTATGTTTGTCTGATATGGAAAATTGGCCACAATATCTGCAAAACATCCGTCGGACATATGTCTGTAATAATGGTAGTAGCTGTTTATATATCATCTTACACCCCTTTATGTTGGGTGGTATATAAATTTCGTAGGGTTTCTGTATTTATAGACCCCCGGAAGTACTATTACAGACAAACATTAACCAGTTTTCGTAGGCTGAAACTTGTGGAAATTATATTTACATTCACTAAAATCTTTTGTCGTATCTTTGATTTGAAAATTGACATTGCGTGCATATTCATAAAGTAATTGTTTGTTTGCCAGAACTACATGAGTGTAGATCTGACTTTTCCGCATGATCATTACCAAGAATAAGGAGCGATTAATTAGGCCCGTCCTTTCAAAGGTAACGAAATGGTAACAATATGATAATTTTAGCGACATACATCTAGTTTCTATGTTGCGAAAATGCATTTCTAATTGCATCCAATAAACATTCTATTTTTTATACCCTAAGGTATTTCACTTTTAAAATTGATGAATTACAAGTAGCTGAAGACTTGGAACTAGGTAAATAATGTAATTTATTAATTGGTTGATGTATTAAAGTGAAATTAATTTGCTTGAAATCTGTATGAAAACTTCAAATAATTCTTGGCCAATAATTTAAAAAAACTCGACGCTAACTGCAGCGCGAAGTAGGGCACTCGGCCGTTGCCCCCCCCCCCCCCACTCTTTTTTACTTCCATTTGATATTTTAAGACAAGACTTTGAAATTATGAGAAATAAAAAAAAAATGACATTCATCCAATATGTGGTTTTTTAAAACGTCTGATGAAATTTGATAATATGAGATTTTAACGTTACATCAAGGTGCAAAAAAAAAAAGTCAATTATTATTTCCATTACAGTATTAAGCTATCTGAACCTGTAAGAGACATATTATGTTGTCTATTCTAATGTAATGATTTGATTTGTGTTGTTTATAATTTGTTTACAGCAACAGAAAATCAATGTTTAAATGAATAAATCTTCAAGTAAATTTTAAGTGCAAAAAAGGTCACGTTTAAAACACTGTAGCTCAATAAAAGCATCGCCAACCCGTTTTTCTGTTTTAATTTCCCAGTTCTCCTTCAATGTAGACTATCAAAAATCACTTCTTTAAAAAAATTGAAACATTCAGGTCCAAACTAGGTGCGCAATCTCTTTAAAGTATGCGCAGGTTATGTGTTTTTTCATTAGCAACAGGTTTTGTTTCTTCATTTGTTTTAGTTGCAATACGGAAAAATAATTAATGTAGAGACTAGGTGTTTACAGGTTTTTGACATTCTTATTACAGTATACGATAATAGTAACTCTATTTAGATTTGGAAGTCATTTCGCTGTTACTATCAATTTCAGAAACTGTCCTATTGATATGATTTTATTCTGTTAGTGAAACTGTTCATTTTTTCACAGATTGGAAACGGGGGTTAAATTTCGCGGTGCTCACAGACATGTAGTGCAATTCTGCTTCCATCGTTTATGCCTAACCATTTCAAGTATGCTTGATTGTTTATCATTGACCTGAAAGTTCTTTTGTTTAACACTGGAAGCATGGGTGCCAGTTCTGTACATCGCTTATAGTTTTTATCTGACCCACGTGTTGAAGAGGTACACGGACAAACGCATACTCCTGCGCACAAATAAGATAACCAGTCTTTAAAAATTGTGAAATATCTTACGAAATGAAATTGGATAAGAATTAGCAGGGGGAAGAAAGATGGTGGATTTGGAGAGGAGAATCAGAGAGGAAAACGGAATGAAACAGGAAGGAAACGGAGAAAGGAAAAAAAAAGAAGAGAGGGGAAAGATGATAAAGGGGGAGTCTTGGAGGGAGGAGAAATAAGAAAAGAGAAGAAAAAAGGAGCAAAAGGATTGAAAGAGGGGAAAAAAAAAAAAAAAAAAAAAGAATAGAAAGAGGAAAGGGGAAGGAAAGAAAAAGAAGAAGAATACGAGGAGTGGAAAAAGAAGAGGAGATATTCGGAGGGAAAATAAGGAAAAAAAATGGGAATAGGATAGAATAAAAAGAAAAGAAAGGAAGAGGCAATTGAAAAGGACAGAAACGGATAGGAAGATTATGGGCCTATAAAGGCGGGAGTGAGGGAGGAAAAAAAGGAAAAAAAAGAGGGGAGAGGAGAAGGGGATTAGCGGACAAAGAAAAAGAAAGGAAAAGAAGAGAAAGAAGAGGAGGAAATAGAGAGAAAGGGTGTGATGGAGAGGGGAGGAAAGATGAGGGAGATGGCAAAGGGAAAGAAAAACAAAATGGAAAGGGGAAGAAATCATGGGGGACATCGGAAGGTGAAGGACAGAAGGAAAGGGCGGGGGAGCAGGAAGGAGAAGAGAAGATGAAAGGGGAAAGAAAAAAATTGGGAAAAGCGAAGGGAGAAAAGAAAGGATGGAGAGATGAATAGAGATGGAGGAGAGGGAGGAAGAAAGGGAAGGATGAAAGAGAGAAGGAGGAAGGGAAACAGGAAGAGATACGGTCTTCGGTTCAACCTCGCGTTCGAAAAAGAGGGAGAGAGAAAAATGAAAGAGAAAGGGAAAGAGAAAGAAAAGAAATAATAAGGAGAGATGAAAGGGGAAAAAGAAAGAAAACGGGAGGGGAAAAATAGGGAGGGGAGAATAGGGAAGGGAAGGGGAGAAAGAAGAAAAAAGAGGGAATGAAGAGATGGAAGGGAGGAGGGGAGAAGGAGGAAAGGAGAAGGGAAAAGAAATGGAAAGAAAGAAGGGAAGGACGGATGGCAAAGAAACAAAGGAGAAAGATAAAAAAAAAAGAAAAAAGAAGAAGAGAAAGAGAAGGTGAAATTAAGAGGAGAGACGAGAGAAGATGAGATGAAATAGAAAACGGAAAGAAGAACCGAGGACGAAAAGAAGAGGAAGAGAGAAAGAGAAAGAGGGAGAGGGATTTAAGAGAAGAATTCTGAAGAGGATGAAAAGAAAGAAAAGAAGAGAAAAAAAAAAGAGAAGGGAAAAAGAAAAACAAGAAAAAAAAGAAAGAGGGAAAGAAGGAAAAAAGGACGAGAAAAGGAAGAGATGGAGGGAGTGAAAAGGAGGAAAAAGCGTGAATGAAAGAAGAAAGAATAAGGAAGGAGAAATAGAAGAGCAGGGAAATGGGGGGAAAAGAGAAGAGGGAGATAAAAGAAGAGAGATGAAGAATGAGAAGGGATGAAAAAAAGAACGAGGCAGGAACAAGAGGAGAAAAGAGGATGGGCGGGGAAAAGAAGAAAGAAGGAGAGGGAAGAGAGATGGATGAGAGGGAGAGAAAAGAGAAGAAAATTGGAATGGAAAAAGGCAGGGAGAAAAAAAAAAAAAAACGAGGAGAAAGAGAGGAGGGAGAAAAAAAGAAAGCGGAAGAAGAGGAGGGAGGGAAAGAAAAAGGAAGGGAGAACGAGATAGGCGAATATAAAAAGGAGGAACGAGGAATTGAAGAAAGGAGGCAAAGAAAGGGAAAAAGATGAGGGAAAAGGAGAGAAAGAAAGAAAGGAGAAGAAAGAAACCGGAAAGGAGGAAAGGAAGAAGGAGGGGAAGGAGGGAGAAAGAAGAGAGAAGAAGAGAAGAGATGAGAAAGAGGGAAAAAGAAGAGAAACGGAGAGAGGGGAATAAAGGAA
>CAJDSM010135005.1:76-17729 GCA_903981925.1 Ostrea lurida | reverse complement strand
ATATATATATATATATATATCCGAAATATGGGTAAACCGATTAAAATTACTTCCCTTAATAGAATCATTATTTTTTTTTCATTATTATTTTCTTTGTAATAGTTCAAGAAAGCTTGATTAAAATAACAGGAAAGAAGCACTGAAGTCGATGAGAAAGCAGAAAAACAGTTCAAGTTATTGTCACTTAACTGCATGGTATGTAAAAATGTACGTGTTATGTAAACAACGTATACAGATCGTAGAATCTGATCTCATTTGTACAGCAGATCTTATAAAGTCAGACAAATTTGATAAGGTAGACAGATTTTGTAATAAACACTGGGAAATAAAATTTATAAGGTAGACCGAATTTTCCTTGATAATTTCAGTTTTGAAAATCGGTCATCAAATACTTCTTAGGAAGCTGTCATAATTTATAAATGACAGTATAAGAGATGGGATGATGGATAATAAAAAAAGGGACATTTTTAAATCATTTTCGATGAAGAAGTTTGAAGATGTTTCCTCACTGTGCTTTTGTTCTATTAGAGACAAAAATATTTACGTATTTTACAATGTCGTGGATTCACTGAATTGTGATGTCCTCTACATCTGAAGTCTTCGGATGTCATTTTGGCATTTTGTGTGATAACCGTTGATAAGAGACCCATATTTAGGTGTTCTGCTTTAAATATAAAGTTAGAATAGGTCGTCAGTACCTCTTGCTTGTTGTAAGAAAGAGGCGACTATATGGGGCGGTCCTTCTGATGAGACCGCAAAAAATAAAAAACGAGGTCTTTTGTGTCACAGCAGGTGAGGCACGATAAAGATCCCTCCCCAGTCCCTGCTCAAAGGCCATAACCGCCTAGCTGCAATAATGTAGCCCTTTCCCTTTTTTTTTTTTATTTATGGGAGAGGCTACAACTCCATAGGATCCGTAAATCGTGCAGATGCGGGGAGTGATTCACTCTCCGCAGACTAACTTTAGATCTAATATTATTGTCGCTGCTTCTTTGCGATAAAAAGAAGAAAACATATTTTCCATGATCAAAATAGATAAAATTTCATAACCTGCAACTACAAATTTTTTGATGGCTTTATATCGACATATAAACATAATACTCCATACACTCATTCTCGATTCGTATTACGTTGACAAATGTTAACTTCGCCTTTTGTGTACTACTCAGGGCAGCCATTGTTGTGTCTTTTTGTGTTTTATTGCAAACCTGGACTTTCACTGTTCATATTGCCAATTTACTAAGAGTATTTGTAGCACAGAAGCAATTGCTCGGAGTCATATTTCCATGTTTTATAAAGGATAGTGTACATCTATCTTTCGGACACATAATCTATTCGTTTATTTTGCGATTTCAGCTCCTTCTTCCACTAGATTTTTTATTTTAATCCACCCCCGAATCAATTGGCGGATCAGACGCATTGAATGGTTGATATCTTACCTGTTTATACGTCACACTCGAGCAATATTATCACTCAATGGAGACATTGCCGGTGGAAGGTTGTTATACGAAATTTAGGCCTATTGCCGCACTCTTAAGGCCATTGAAGCAGGAGGATCTTTTACGTGTAACATTTTTTTTCTTGTTTGGGGTGACACGGGACCTCAAGGTTATTCCGTCCTCGTCCAATGACCTCCCATTTTAGTCGCCTTATGACACACGCTAGGGATGCTGGATCATCTAATTCTAACCGACCCCCACGGTCACGTAGAATTTTAGCGATTGGTACATTGTTTATAGACAACACTACACCTTAAACAAAAACACGACACTAGCAAAACTAAGCTACCCAATGTGATGTAAACAATATTATAAAAAATATACTTACCGGTTTATATATATAGATATTTCTGTGAAAATATTTATATGCGATCCATTACGTAAGAATTGCTATGGAATTTGTAGCCTCTCCCGTGAACAGTCAAATGTAAAAAAAAAATGGAGAAGGGCATTCCTTTGCAGCTAATATAAACCCCAGACACTTGCATAATTTGAGCAGCCGCTAGATTAGCAAAATCAGTGTAAGTCGTCCGCATATGAGTGAAAATATTTCAGAATGATCTGTAATAACCAACAATATAATCCTATCAATCATATCAGTTACATTTGCCTATCATTAATGATAAACTTTTTAAAAGATCACTTCTTAAGTATACAATGATGAAAGAAACTAATATGAAATAAGTTTGAGTAACGATGCATGTGTCTTCTTGACAAAAATTTATGATTATTCAAAGACAAAAAGAAAATATCTTTATAAGTTTATGATGAATAAACCGTCAAGCGTGACTTCCACGTGATTAACCGGACGAGATAATCCTATGTGCAACTCTCGACTACTGACCTACCTTTTATCTAACAAATTACTTGAACGGCGTCACTCACCTCTTAATCTATAGAGTATGTAAAACCTAACAAAACAAATACAAGTATAGATGATCTTTGAATAAGTTTTACAAAATCGAAGCGGAAGAGTGATGGGAAAGTTTGAATTGATTGACTTATTGATATTGTAACATGCCACTCGAGAATATTTCACTCATATAGGTAACTGTCACAGTGCCGTGAATAGCTTCAAAATTTTAGCCTATGTCGTCGCACGTCCCCAGGGCTTTGGAGTCAGCTCGAGAGAATCCTCTGTTAATTATTCGGACTTACACTGCTGTGTGATCCGTAGGCCCTCGGTTTTTCCGGGTTACTTCAATCCAAAAAGGTATCCGCCCGCATCCTAGTTGAACCTCTTACCGATTAAGCAGAGTCAAACTTCAACAAACTAGATCTTACGATGACGTAATAGCAACAAATCCAACAGATCAGGTGAGCAAAAATAAAACTAGTTGAAATCAAACACATCCAGGGCAATTTATTCGTCGATTGTTGTATGCGAATTTGCTTACGAAATTATTAGAAAACTAACAGGCCCATGTGGAAGATTATAGTAATATGTCCATAGCCTGCGAGCAGAACGTCTATCGAGACCGGACAACCGACTGGACCACTGGACCTGATGAAATAGCAGTTCTGCAATTTTCTTTCTAATAACCTGATAAGCTCACCAGTTCTACATCCTGATAACAAGGGCATAATTCTCTGTTGTTGGAATACGATTTACGATAATAATGTAGATATAAGTTGGTCAATAGGAAAGAGGGTTTTTATCTATTCCTACTAGGTTTCTCAGCCTGAGGTCAATAAATCCATATACACATAGATTATAGAATTCTAACAAATCGATATGCAGTATACTGTTCCTTGTAACCAATCCAATGCGAGACAAACCAGTGCCTGACCAAACCAAAGCAGACATCCATGAAGATCGGAACTACCAGAATAACAATCGAAATACATTCCTTTTCCGCCATTTATTGCTCCTGCATCAAATCGTTGAGATGAAATTGAACACATAATTAGTTGTCCTTGACTTATCCCTTACAATGATATTTTACATCTACCCACACATATGCCCATAAATTCCCATCTTCGCACCAAGAGTGATCCATTCGCTTAGCTCTCATCTCACCCCTTGCAAGATTTAGTCGCATATGACTCGATTGCAATCTACGGACAATTGAGTTTACGCTCATTGACGGAAACAAAGCTAGGAATCAGATATCTTAGTCTTGTTGGTGGTTGTTACAATATGGATGTTGACGCGATGACAAGAGAAACAGAGATTGAAAGAAAAATTTTATACGAGTTTTTAAAGACATCATCAAGTAGTATGGCATTCAAAGCGGTTTGTGAAACTAAACCGACACCAGGGATGAATGCGCGGATTGATGGATGCTTTGGAAGACCACAGCGCGATATTTATAATCGACTAAATTCATGCCACATTGGGACAGATGAGAGATATAAGGAGATCGGACAAATGCGTTGACAGAAGCATGCATAAATCTCTCAGTTCAAAACTAGTACCGTAGCGTAGTATGCTTTATTACAAAAGTCAAAGCTCAATGACTGCATATGTTCTTAAAGCAATCTTGCTTTACATCTATACACAGTGCATGTTTGTGTCATCGCTCCCCATATTATGGATTAATCACTTGTATCGATTTTAGCATTTCCTTATGAAAAAGTAAAGTTATATCGTCTGAGAATTAGATATGATTATTGATGGTAGGCTATTATTAGCAAGTGCTGATTTCGTAACCGTGTCTGTAACATAGTATAGTTTATAAACAACTTTTGGATTAGGCTGATGTCAGAGATTCTTTGGATGTGTGGTTAGGGGGAGGTCATTGACAATGCAGTTATTTTTTTTCATACATGTAGCTGAAACCATAGTGAAAAAATAATAGGTAACAAAAACATTAAGAGTTCGAGCCATTGTTCTAACATTAGTTGACGAACAGTTGTAATGTGTTGAATTTTACATGGAACACCCTCAACAAATGACCGTCTCAAATTTTATGCGACACTATCATAAGAAATATACCCAAGTTGCAGCATATGTAAACAATATAAATTATGAAAATATTAGAACTAAAATTATTAGCTCGAGACGTGTGTATCATGTCCCTTGTTAAATGAGTTAATGAGAGAGTTCTACTAATTTACTCAAATATACGCATAATGCATTAATATGCAACCAATATCAGGTCAATTAGAAAGCTACTAGAATTATAAATGAGCAGTCAAATACGTAAACGTTTGTAGCAGTAAATTTTAAAAGTGAGGGATTGCTCTGTATGACTATGCATAATTACTTTTGTATCTTGACAAAACATCTTTGCTTAAAATTGACACGGATTGTTCAGACCTAGCGTGCATACACGCACTTGCTAACTTAACTTGAGACGTCTGACGATACACGTGCACCGAACGCTCGAACGCGATTTGTACCGAAAGTACGGTTACGGCTGAACGGTTGTCAGGAAACGATGAACGGTCTGCCCAGAACGGTGAACGGTTTTGAACGGAGAACGAAACGCTTTAAACGGAACGAAAGACTTTGACCCGTAAAGAAACGCTTTGAGCACGGTAGGACCGGGCTTGCACGCTTATGTTGAATGATGAGTGACTTGTATTACGATGAAACTGGTAGGTGGCTGTACGCTATTGTATTTCAAGGTCAATTTTACGGGGTCGGATTAAATTCTAAAATAGTCTTCGCTACACTGATATCTAGATATATTAAAAATCGAGAAAGATATAGATATGTCATCAAAAGCTCATCAGTTGTATCACCTTGTCATATTTAACGATTAATACTTATATTGAATTCCCATTGACTATGATATTCTAATTTACGAAAGTTATTATCAAATGACTAAAATGAATGGAGCGTACATGGTTATAATGATAGAGAGCATGCAGTATAGGAAAGGAGTAGGCCAATGCATAATCGCCAGGACGTTGTTCGCAAAGTAACGTTACGATTATTATTAAATGCGAATCTCTCACAACAATATTGCTATTATATATACACAACATGTTCAGCAATGCTCAATAATCTAAATGGTTTCTCTACTAGCGTTTACGTTATTAAGAAACAAAAATATAATATATTGATACTCTGTATGTTTGGGAACTATCACAAAGTACAGTGCGTTGTAATGTTGTGGCAGATAGTTCAAGTATTATTAATAATCTCTGTCCTTCTAGAATTATAATAAAAAATCAATGTCACTAATTGATAGATTGTCTTCCGAGAATGTGCCGACCGACCATACTGTAAATTTGACACTAAATATTTTTATCGTTTAACAAATACTCATTAATATATTATTTAATTTTCCATGGACGAACTAGTAAAATAAATATTACTTTTCACAACATATAGTACTATTCGAATGTGCGTGTACGTTATATCGTTTTTTTCTCAAAAATGTAAAAACCATTTTTCATTTATCAACTTTTTTAAATTTCATTGTAAAATTCCACGCACAATGTGATGAAGTTTTAGTCCGCTAATCATAGTGATAGAAATCATATTATGATCGGCGGTGGTTTACACAATAAGTAGAAATTGTTTAATCCATAGCAAATTCGAAGGGTTTTCGCAACAAAATCAGAATCTATCTAGAGTCTCCTAGAGTTTCCTAAGCTTGACGTCTTAGAACAAGGTGTGAAATATTGAGCTCGGGCGATAACCAGATTTAAGCGACAGAGACGAGAGAGAGAGAAGAAGATGATGAGACGAGAGATGAAGATCAAGAGTGAGATGTAGTAGAGAGAGAAGAATGACAAAGAGAGTGGAGAGAAGAGAAGAGAGATGATAGAGAGAGAGAGAGAGAGAGACTGTGTCAGTTAGTATTTGAGAAATCATATGTCAGTAACTTCGGATGCATGTAATGTGTGTACAAAGAATGATAAACGCATACCAATTCTAGTTTAAGTTCGAAGTCCTGTGTATGTCATTCCCCAATACGCATTTCATAATGGTATGCTTGAAAACTGCATGATTAGAAGCAGAACATATCCTACTTCCCGATTTATAGTATAGTCAAACTTCGATAGTTTTGGACAGAAACAGGACATAATCCTAAAATTGATAGCAGGATTATATATCTTGTTGTTTGACAAAGCGGGTACAGTAATTGTCGCAAGTGCATGTTCAAATAACTCAGATATTGTGTATACATGATTTACATGTAACATGGTATTAGTACTCCGATCTAAATTCTTCTTGAGAAAAAGTCATAGAGACCGGTATTCTGGTTGTTTATTTAGGTAAACGTTTGTTTATAAAAAAGATTTCCAATTTAACAGAGTTCGTGTCTGAACATAAGTAAGAAATATGTTTATTAGTGTTTCCCGCTATTCCTATATTATTGTTTTAAAGCGGGTATTTTATGCTTATTTGTAACAAAATCGTTCGCGCTAGGCCTTTTTTTAACATTAACAAAGATTATCTCAGGCTTTATTAGTGTTACATGAACATTGACTGCTTAAATTTTTCAGACCATCTATAGTAATTAAAAAATTGGAAATGAAACAACTTAATTTTGAAAATTTCTATCGCCTTTCCGTTCTAGGGGGCGTGGTTTGCACGAAAACGCTTCTCGCACGGAATCATATCTCGCACGGATACGCTGGAATGTTTACGCACGCTGAACTCTTGTAGAAGACTGAAAGGTTTGTACGGTACCGAGGGACGGTTGCACGTGAAGTGAACGAGCTGAGACGCAGGACGCTGAACCTTTGCAACGACGTGAACGATGCACGACGAAAACGGACGATTTGGAGGGTAGGCTAGTACACTCTTAAGGGTCTGTAATATATCTCCAGAAGCGGAAGTAATAAAGTTATTAAACGCAAATCGAGTCCCAAAATAAACACCTACAAAATCTCGAGTGTAGGGCAACACGGACCATTCGATAAAAAGCGAAGCAGGATCCGAGTTACCAATGGAGGAGTAAAGACATCATCTTTGCTGACGTCACACCCGCCTGTGATCGCCGATAGTCAAACAACATTAAACGGTATTACCGCGTTCAAATCTAGTACGAAGATACATGTCTATACAAATTGAATGAAAAAATCATGATAAACATAACTATTTGATAAATTTAGGTAACTCGAAACAAGGTCATTAATAGCGATCCGTAAGAATATGCGAAAAATGATTGCTATTAACGGAGAAATTGCTGTATATAAAAACCCTATTGCAACATAACTCACACTCTACCTTAGGTTTGTGTAGTTAAGGTGCATCCGCTGCTAAAATAAGAGTATCATAACTATTAGGGGGCAGATCCTATAGAGGTACGAATCAAACTGAGAGAACAACACACATAAGCAGCGAGTGGTGTAAAAACCATGTACTTCATAGAAAGGATTGCAAAGTCAAGTGCATGAACGTTTATCATACAAAATGTAGTTAGTTCATTTTCGCACATGGACCATTGTAGAGTCAAAATATGTCTAATAGTTTTGGAGAAGTAATATGACCGGTGGATAGATAATTTTTATTAAACCGTAGGATAAATTTGTAAATCTATGGTAATGACACATGTAGTTAAAGCTTCCTGAAAACATTGAAAAAATGTGAAGAGATAGACATATGTTGGGCACAGAAAATATTTATTGCAGTGGTTGCGATTTACAGTCCATTGTTTACTGTCAATAAATAACGGTGCAAATATACTTTACCCAGGGACCTATTGAGTGGAACTATATAGGCATGCTTAATCTAGCTCGGAGGGTATGTTAGGGGAACTCGTGGTGATTGAGAGACCCGTGATCTCTCGCCACGACTCGTTGTCGATTTTGAGGATATGATACATAAAGTAGACGATACGGAATTGTGTCAGCGTGATTGTGTTGAATGTAGTAGTTTGCCTATTACATTAGTATAGATAAAGGATAGCTTATAAATTAGAATTCAAGTCGGATGACTGGCACACAAGATTAAACTGATGTATAAGAGCGTTACTAATCTACTGAATTCTTAAAAGTCGTGTTCATATTACCGCATGTATATATTAGGAAAGGATTACATATTATTAGTTATACGATAGTTATTTAGGTTAGCACAGTTATTTATACTTTGCCCCACGGTATTTTATTCACAAAAGTGCTAATTAGAAAACTTTGGTGCAAATATAATATAAAGGAGTTGTCGATCTGTTCAGTGTAAGCATTGAAGGATCGAACTCAATTACTGTATGGAGATAAATCTTTTAAGTTAGTGAGATGTACATTCCATGTGTTGTTGTAGCATGGAACAAATTGTGGACTGCTATCCTCCCAGTAGAAAATGCAATTAGTGATGCTAATGAGTACTTTGATGCAAACATTTGATTTTCCCTTTTCGGGAATGAAAGACAAAGAGGTGAGCTTTGATTAAAATATATAGTGTAATAACATTCTGATCTAAAAACTCTAACTGCTCTTGTATGTTTCATTCCCATAGAAAATCAAATGAACTTCATCACAGATGTTTAAGATACTGTAATTGCAATTTTTCGCAACGGTGAGTATAGAGTAGCATTTATCTCTACTAACACAAAGGAAATGTACAATTCATAAAATTAATGTATTGTTCAAACATCTCAAGAACAGAGTCTGTCTTTTCAGTGCCTTACACTGAACAGGGATGACCACTACTGTATATGATAGATGCACAAGTTTCTATTTAGCATTTAGAGATAAAGCGTGCGGCATAAAGAAAAGATACACTGCAAATAATTAATGTAATAATTATATAAGCTATTATGATGCTATGTACTTCCTACTAAGTTACTATGTGTATATATGAGAAAAGACATTATTAGAAATCTTAGGAGGATAAAAAGAAATGTCTTGAGAGACAGTCAGATTTTATGTACTTGACGTGAATCTAATGGATAAACAATTAATAAATCTAATGTTAAGGAACAAAATATATATACATAAGAACATGATTGCTACAGCTCGTAAGATCTACTATATATAAATAAGCAAAGCAGTTGGCAACTATCGGACCCTTTGGACCCACCAATGAGCTGGATCAAGGTACATTTGGCGCACGGTAGTAAGCATCCAATAAATGCAAAAAGAATAGAGATTAGATATAGTAAAACGATATATTACGATGACGTAGTATAACCTTGCAATAATTTATTTTGCACATGGCTTAACCTATAAAATAACCCATCGTTAAATAATAAAACCAATCCATACGAAAAAATCAAAAAAAAATATAATATAAATACTAACAACAAATGCAGAAAAACAATTGCACATATGCTGGGAATATGGTAGAAGAAAAAGACCTTCCCCATTTTAAAAAAAATGTAAGTAAACTAATTAAGATACGGAAATAAAGAGAAATGAATAAATCTGGAGCCTATATCAATGTGATATCTAAAATGCAGCGATTTTCTATTAATGTTATTTTTTATTTAAACCTTTTTTCAATTTAACTCAACAACAAATTCTAAAATAACATTTAAAAACTTAGATAAAATGAGGTAAAATAAAGAAGGCTATAGACACGTAAAGAGTAAAATTCAAAGAAACAATTGAAGTGAAGTGAGCAGTAATGCAAAACTACGTCCCAAAATTATCAAATAAGAAATATTAAAAAAAAGCTAATTAGACATCTCAAGAATAGATCAGATATGATATAAGCAAGATTATACGAAGAGATGTCAGCACTAACATCCATTTGTTCAGTGCCACTCTAAAACATAAGATTATAATTATTTAGATTAAAACAAGTAACAGAAATAAGTAATAAAAAAAGCTAATTAATAGCACTAAAAAATAAACACTGAAAAACCCATATCACAGGGAGACATAAGACCCATCAGAGTTATTTAGAAAGAACTAGAAAAATAAGTATGTACAAATTGTATTAGGAGGTTCTCACATTTATAATGAAAATGTTTAGATGCATCACTCACATTAGAAGTAATTTCTATATAATGGGTTACATACTCAAAGTTTATAAAGCATGTACAATTTGTTATGAGATTAACAAAACAAAGTTGAGAAATAACAGCATCATTACAACTCTTTCGACTAATGTAAAAACAAGACCAGCCATTGCATAGAAGTAAATTGTTATGGTTAATAGACGTCATATAGGTGAATATAGCTAAATACAATACGTACATCCGCGGTATTAATATAATAAAGAGATTTTTTATTCACAAATTAAAAGTGATATCAAATATAAATAAAAAATTCCTGAATACCACAATTAAATTAGAGTTTATCACAAAGTGTTAATCTCCACAGATATCTCAAATTTTGTTTTTAAAGTATGATAATTTTCTGAAATGAGACAATACTATATGTACTGAGGCAAGCTGTGTTTTAACGATAGACAAAGAATTAGTGAGTGCCAATCCTATAGGCGATCATCCTGTAACTCATAATAAACACAAAGCTTAAATCAATTCAATATTTTTGCTGATAAGCGATAACACAGTATGAATAATTTATGGTAAGAACATTATTAAAATTAGAAATGGATCAAAATATAAAAAAGTAATAAGTCTTATGTTCACAAACGTGTCAATACAATAGTTCACCTATTAATCACTAAGTGAACTAGAATAAAGTATCAAAATAAAAGTAATGATGAAAAAATACTGTGTGTTTATATTTGGTCCTATATTAGTTCACTGCATAGGCCCCTGATCAAGGATATTGCACCGTTCTATTATATGCATGTAACCAATGGGCGAATATTGCGAATGCTCGAACGAATACAATATTTCTTCTCAATATGTACCTCCTTTTCACATTTTTTCATGTTTCAGAAGCTTTACACTACATGTGTTCATGTACAAGATTACAAATTATTCCACAGTTTTAAAAAAAATAACATTTACCCCTGATACTTATAATATTAGTGAGTATATTGGACGTAAATGGACCGACTGACAATCACATGTAAAGATAAACGTGTGATTTGACTTGCTCCTTATATATGAAGTAATGTACACCAATTACGCCTGCATGGTGTGTATGTCTCTTCAGTTGAATTCGATGCAAGGTACATATGCCATAGAGATATGAGATAGACTATTATTTAAAGCGGAGGCCAACTAAACCAAGTTGAGCTTGCAGAGGTTATAACGTAATCCGTATTAAAGTCATGCATCTTGCAAATACTATCGGTGCTACAAATGACCCTTGTTTGCGATTACAGAATTATCAAACTAAGTATATAGTTACTAGATTTGGTTTCTACATTTGTTAAGACTGTATCATTTTCGACTAGATTGAACAGGGTAACTACCGTTTATCTTAAGTTTCGACTGACGGGCTCAGCGGCGGGTTGTGACGGTCAGCAAAGAATGCTCTTCACCTCCTTCCATGGTACTCTGATCCTGCGTTCGCTTTTTCGCAGGTCGGTGTTTGCCTATACTCGATGTTGTATGTGTTTTTTTGGGACTATCGAATGTGTGTATAAATGCAACTTCTTGTTAATGACTTCGCCGAGTGATTCTCATATAATCAGCAGACCTAATAGCTGGCTACTACCTCCAAATAATATCGTCTCAGTTTACGTATTGTGAAAATCGTTATCACCGTTGGTTCCAAGCGCCTATTCTAGCGTTCCGGCGACTCTAGTTTCATCGTTCCGTGCAAACGCGTTAATCAGACGCTCTACAAAACCTGATCAGCGGTTTCGTGCAAACCGTTTCACGGAGACCGTTCCGTGACGAGAATCGTACGTGCGAGAAACCGTTTCGCTGACATGAAGCTCACGCCTATGATAACTTCGGGGACAATAGAAATTTCTACAAATATGGTATTTCTCTATTCGACTTTTTAATTAGTAATATAGTGTTCCTGAAAATCATGCTTTAACGCGTCAATTGTCTCAGTATTGACACTTAAAAGGCGAGAATAATTTTGTCTATTAAACAAGGCCAGACGAGGCGATTTTTGTTTAACAATGTAAAATAGCCGTGTTGTAAAACAAAACTGGGAATGCGGGTAACGACACTAAGATATTACAATTTAATTGTTCAGTAACGAACTTTGATATTTGAATAATCTGTTTTAATAACGCTACGTTTACTAAAAAACACATGCAATCGTGGTCGGATTGTGTGTTATCTCAAGAAGAATTAGACGGAGCGGATATTTTACGCATGTAACAGTATACACAAGTATTTGGATATTACATGCTCACGTGCGAGCATACTGTACGTGTCATTGTACAAAAAGGCAAATAAAAGGATAGCTAATCACTGCTCAATTTTCGCTTAGCTTCTGATCTGTTCCTCAAAACTAAATCAAGGAAGTTTGAAACATTATATCGGACATGTGCTACGTAGTGTGCTCTATCAGGAATCATTATTCAAACTATACATTTGAAATGTGCATTGGGATGACTATACACAGACTAATGATAAAGACTGAAATTGGATGCGTTTATAATTCTTGTACACAAATAAATGCAATCGAAGTTAAGCTGCATTGATTTACTCAAAATATTATGTCTGAACAGTCTTCTTCTCTCTCTCTCTCTCTCTCCATCTCTCTTTCTCTCTTCCTCTCGCTTCCTCTCTCTCAGTCGTCTCTCTCCTCTCTCGGTTAGCTTACTGAAATAGAATTCTCTCTCTCTTTCTCCCTGTTAACTTTGTAAGGTCAGTCATTCTCTCTCTTCGTCACGTTAAATTCTGGTATATACCTCGGCACACGGTTCATCAGTATTTATGCACATTTCATTTTTTTTGGCTAAGACGTCCAAAAACGCTAGGAATTGGGACTAATATGATAAATAATCTTTGCTTGCGAAATAAAAATCGCCTCTGAATGTAATTTATTGCAAATGGATTAAACAATGTTCCTTTTTTAAACACGCACGTATCTAATGATACTGCTTTACCCTATGTAATATTAGGGTGACACTAACTACTCATAAGAACCATTGCGATGGATCTTTAAACAATGCAATTTAAAGAATAAGTTAATTGAATAGAAGAGTAGGTACTTATTTTTTACGCATTTTTTGGAGACATAAAAAAAATATAAACAGACACGCACATCGTTGATTATGCTCTAGATATTTGGGAATAAAATATAATGTAAATTTATACTATACGTCTATCAATGGAAGATAAATAAAGTATTAGTATTTCGTGGTAAATAACAAATACACACATATTTTTCAGTTGAGAACTAATGTTATTCCATGTATGTTCAATTTGGGTCGGATCTTGGCACATATCGGAACAAATCTTCAATAGTGACATGAAGTTTAATACTTCTGAAGAGGTATATGATATAAGTAACTTGAACTATCGCACAACATTAAACGCACTGTTCTTTGTGATCCCCAACATACAGGTAACATATAATATTTATTGTGCTATACTAAACGCTAGTGAGAAAGCATTTATGAGATTATCTGTACATTGCTGCATACATGTGTGTAATATAATTAAATCATATATTTTGTGAGACTTTCGCAATTAATAAATACGTTACTATATCACTTGCGAGCACACAGAGGTTAGGGCAATATACGTCAACGGAAGTGTGTATGCATTTAAACACAGACCACTCTCATACCTCCCCAGCTTGTTAACTCTGCTCTGTCCTCTACTTGGATTTAACCTTTGCTTAACCAGTGCTTAATCTGAATTTTATTTCACTTGATAATTTAAATTGATAATTAGAGAAGAAAAAATTTACATGCGAAGTAGATAACAGATATTATTCATTTTTTATATTGTCGACGTCTCCACATACTGTAATTTCTATTATTACCCCGATATTTTCATACTAATATTTGAATCTATATACGGTTGGAAGAAGATGTTCTTAGTAGAGAATTTATATCGCATCCGTAAAATAAGCTACGCTATATGTAATTATTCACCGAAAGCAGTAAAAGCCAGACACTGCCCTAATTACAGGTCAAATGATGAAAACGAAACAACCTACTCAGGTTGTATTCACTAATAAAAGCCGTGCAAGCCCGCCTACCGTTTCAGAGGCGTATTCGTCGCGGGCAAGCGTCTTGTCATAACGTTTAAAGACGTATCTCGTTCCTATCCAAAACCGTTTACATCCGTATCGAGGCATGACAGTTCATACGATATCCGTGTCCAACACCGTTACAGCGTTCCGTAACAATCGTTTCAGCGTATTCAAGTGACAAACGTATCAAGATATATCGAAGCGTTTCGATATCATGTGCGAAGTTGGAAGTAGTACGCAACTGCACTTAAAGGGATCTGTACATAAGCGTTATTTTAAGGAAATCGTTTTTGGTCAAGATAAAGTAATAAATGACCATAAAAAAGGAATACTCCCCATTAAACTACGATGCTAATAACGTTTACGTTTCTTGTGAGCAATTATATCAACTCTCATATATCCAATGATACTAGTATATAAATCACAATTGATCTCTGCGATGGATGATATGTATGCCCATAATGAGATTATGCATCTTAAATAATTGAATATTAAAGACACATATCTAAGAAATCTATATAAAAGGAGACACAGTACACGCTAATTTCGTAAGCTATAAAACAATTGTAATTATAGATATAAATTTATGTTCATATTCTTAAATATGTTTTAACAATGCTCATTGAGGGTATTTTCAATTCTAAATGGTCAGCAAAATTTCAACGTCATTTGTTGAGTTTACTGTGAATACACAACATTACAGCACATAATCGCTCACCTACAAATCTATGAATAAACAGCCTAGAACCGAGTGTTTTTCGTTTAACCTATTATTTTTCAACTAACTGGTTTCTTCTAGAAACAAAGTTGAGTATGATAGCAACAAAAAAGAAAAAAAAAACTTCGCAATGTCAGTGGTCATACTATACTAAGTACAGGAAAGAAGAATCCCTAGGCCCAATCAGGTTACAAATTAGATGGACTTACCTGATAATCTTTGCCTGGTCTGGATGTTAAACAACACTGAACTCACCACCACATAAATACTTCATCAAGCCTAACAAAATGTTTAATAGAGCGCTACTATTTTTTAACAGAGGTCCTTAATAAACTCAGCTTACAAGAGCTTGTAAAAATACACTACATTAAATCAAATACTCAATAACCTCTTCTCGACAATAAGCTTTACTTTATCAAAGAGGGCAGAACATCGCATGCATTAACAGAAATGGTAACTAAGCAAATAGTTGGGAGGAATTGACCATAAAAACAATTCATCGTACGTATAGTTGAAGCCTTAACAGAAAAGATTGCTTTAAGAGAATGCAGATCATTAGAGGCGTTTTGTTTTTTGCATGTTGTAATAATATGCATTAGGGAGGCAAGGTAGCCTTATTGACTGAGATTTAATGCATCTCGCATGTGACAAGAAAGTGTCGACACAGACTCATACCTGCTTATGTAACTTTGGCATAATTTAACCAATTGGGAGACAAATTATTTTATGTCGATGGATAGTATTCTATATTCTTACGACTTGAGATTCAGCACAAAGGCATCCAAACATCAAATACGCGCCAATATCATACCTGCTAGCGGCTGAGTATTCACAAATACCGGCTCATATTCTTGATAGACCACTACACTACTTGATTATTTTTAATACTATAATCATATTTTTTGTTTAATATCAAAGTAAGTATGGATGGTGTAACAGTCCATAGGAATAAAATAATTTTCATATTCCTAAAAACAAGTTCTTCTCGAATCTTGTCATGATACCACAACCGCACCACAACATCACAATATCAAGAATAGATAAAAGACATTACACACAAATGAACTAAGATCGAGCAAATGTGCACCTACTTATGTTTCCGTCAAGGACAGCGATAACCTCAGCAATTGTCCGTATAAGAGATGGAAATAAATCAGACAAGTCTGCGACTATATAATCTGCCAGAACGGACGAATCGAAGGTAAGCGTAGATCGGACACTATAGGCATTGCGAAGTGGGATTTATGGTCATTTTAGTAGGAGTTAAAATTATCATTGGTAAGGATCACAGGAAACTAGACTGTGTAAGATTCAATTCACCATCACATAACGAGTATTGCATGCGGAGACAGGACAAAAAAAATGAGCGGGAAAGGGAGTATTCAAATTGTTATTAGCTGAAGGTACATAGATAATAATACGGTCTCATGGATGTGGCATGTGATGTATATGGTAGGCACTCTGAGGTTTATAATCTGGTCTGCCATTGGGTTTTAGGTCTACAAGGAAGTGTAATAATAACAAGGAATATCGTTATTGTTAAGAATTTCTATGCTCATTGTAATTCATTGGATTATAATGCCTCGACTGAGAATCCCAGCAGAGTTAAGAATAAACCCTTCTCCTAATGACAAAATCTTTAGTCTACAAACTGATTATTCGTAAATCTTAATCACACAAACAAGAGATTATGCCTGTGTTCAGGATGATAAATTCTGGGAGCTTAATTCAGAGTATTGACGGAAATTGCAGATGCTATTTTCTCGATTACCAGTTGGATCAGGTTATTCGATCATTGGCTCTTGGACAGAATTACTATATCACCAGGTGCCTATGTTATCTTTGGTTAAGCATAATGTAATAGCAAATATCCCAAATTCAGACAATTGCTGGGAGTGATTTTTTTACAAATTTTATTTTCACTCGAATGGATCGGGTTGGAGTAACCCATTGTATTGTCGATAACGGAGGCGACTGGATGGGGCGGTCTCTGATGAGACTTTGGGAAAAACCTGAGCCCTAATCGTGTCGACAGCAGGTGTAAGCAACAGATAAAGATTCTCGCTGCTCAAAGGTCCTGAGTGCCGAGCGATAGGCCTAACTATTTTGAAAGCCTTTTCTCAGGACTGGTTACGTCTCTATATGAAGTGATAATAATCTCGAGATGGGATGTTAAAACAATAAATAATCCAGTCAATTAAATTCTCATCACTCTTCCACCCCCTTTCCGCGCACTTGTTTGGTAAAATATTTCAAACCATAGAAATCTCACTGTGTTGTGTTCTTTTGAGGTAACTATTATGAATAGGATGACGGACGAAATAGCCGTATCAAGTATAATTGTGGTAATGAAAGGAAGGTCTAGTAAGTGAGAACGTGCACACAAGGGTCATCGTCGCCCGAGCTTCAAATGGTAAGTCAGGCTTTGACGTGCTTCATATTCTCCATAACCGATATTAAATCAGTATTATTCTTTTTGTGTTTATGAAATTAAATTTCTTGCTAGGACACAATAGCAATGTAACTCAACTTTTTCATTTATTTCTTTATCCTTGTA
>CAJDSM010134964.1:0-10973 GCA_903981925.1 Ostrea lurida | reverse complement strand
CAACAGTTGTGGCGATGGACCGTATCCTCTCGTGAACCTATTGCGAAGTGGACTCACCAGATCGTTAAGATCATCAACACTGAAGTCTTCGACGTTGATATTTTCCACTCTTTTTCCAACTTCGACACAAGAACAAACGAAATCACCCCTAACAACGAATGATAACTTAAGTAATCAATCAACTGATATACGAACGACACAATTCCTGAAAACATCTATGAGCAGTTTGAATACACACAGCCCAAGTTCCTGTGAAGGTAACCCATGTATTAGTTAGTCAGGTATTTTCGTCGATCACAGTAGTATGCATGTTCCACACTTACTTGAATGTTTATCAAACAGCTCCTCAGCCTTGTGTAGATGGGCAGTTTTATGGAGACAAATGTGATATCCATAAGTATTACCAATGTTCATCTGGTATTGCTTGGCAATTTGAGTGTGCAGCAGGAACAGTCTGGGATGAACGGATCAAAAACTGTAACTGGGATTATCTTGTTCTTACATCGTCTGCTCCTTGTGGATGCGGCCGTGAGTACAAAGAATTATTCCTCCATGTCGTATTGTTTTGTTCAACAAAATGTTTTCCATAGAATACTAGTGTCAGTATAATGTGTGTGCCCTGACTTAATGTATATTTAACATTATTTCCAGCCCCATCAAGCTGTGTGGATGGAAGATTCTATGACGATAAATGTGATATGAAGCTATATTACCAATGTGCACATGGTATCCCTTATCCATTTGAATGTCATCCTGGAACTCTTTGGGATATTACAATCACTAGCTGTAACTGGGACTATGCAGTCCCCAGCAGATCACCCCCTTTAGGTTCAGACTGCAGCAGTTACGTCACAACTTCGTCACCGGTTCAACAGACAACTGTAGGCCATACAAAAACCTCAACACGTGTGCCTGATACAACAAATCAGAAAGGAGGACTCACAACCACTAAGTCAAATCACATGGATTCTTCGTCTGATCACCATGTGCTCACTTTTCGTCTACAACGGTGGCCAATCACAATTCTGTCCAAGTGAAACAACACCAAAGATACAATCTACTCAAACACCAATTATCTCCCAGTCATACCCAACTCCAACCAATGCACCAAGAACAACACAATTCCTGAAAACATTGATGAGCAGTTTGAACACACCCAGCCCAAGTTCCTGTGAAGGTAGCGCATGTATTAATTAGCCAAGTATTTTCTTCGATTTTGTTGAGTTAAAAAAATTCCACACTAGTATGCATGTTCCACGCTTGTAATACTTCAATATTTATCAAACAGCTCCTCAGCCTTGTGTAGATGGGCAGTTTTATGGAGACAAATGTGATATCCATAAGTATTACCAATGTTCATCTGGTATTGCTTGGCAATTTGAGTGTGCAGCAGGAACAGTCTGGGATGAACGGATCAAAAACTGTAACTGGGATTATCTTGTTCTTACATCGTCTGCCCCTTGTGGATGCGGTCGTAAGTACAAAGAATTCTTCCTCAATTTGTTATTGTGTTGTTGAAAAAATGATTTCCATATTGAATATCAGTTTAATTTGTGTGTCCTGACTTAATGTACATTTAACATTATTTCCAGCCCCATCAAGCTGTGTGGATGGGAGCTTCTATGAAGATAAATGTGATATGAAGCTATATTACCAATGTGCACATGGTATTCCTTATCCATATGAATGTCACCCTGGAACTCTTTGGGATGTTACAATCACTAACTGTAACTGGGACTACGCAGTCCCCAGCAGATCACCCCCTTTAGGTTCAGACTGCAGCAGTTACGTCACAACTTCGACTCCGGTTCAACAGACAACTGTAGGCCATACAAAGACCTCAACACGTGTGCCTAATACAAAAAATCAAAAAGGAGGACTCACAACCACTAAATCAAATCACATGGATTCTTCGTCTGTCAATGTGCTCACTTCGTCTACAATGGTGGCATCATCTTCTAGTGAAACAACACCAAAGATACAATCTACACAAACACCAATTATCTCGCAGTCATACCCAACTCCAACCTATGCGCCAACAAATCATCCTTCTTCAGACCATTCAGCGGTGTTCACCAATAGGGTGACGACGTTAAGTAATACGTATCCTGCAGTTATCTCCACCTTACTCACAATGACCACTGCAGCTGACGCATCATCACAAACCCACAAGCAGGTAACAACGCCATCTGCTACCATCACTACAAATGACCTATCGCCTTTATCCAAACAACAATCCACAGCAACTTTACCCCATGTTGCCACTACAATTAGTGTATCATCTCAAACCCAGCAACAACCGACGACGTTACCCCTGGTTACCACTACAGTTAGTGTATCATCTCAAACCCAGCAACAACCGACAACGTTACCCCTGGTTACCACTACAAATGGAGCAGTATCTCAAGCCCAGCAACAAACAACAGCGCAAACCCAGTCAACGACTGTTTGTGGCCGTAAGTATAATTATTTAGATGTTAGACTTTTACAGCAAATATCATACAGTATTATATTTCATGATAGTTGTAAGATTATAAGAAATTAGTATTTCAAAAGATCACATTTAAATGTAATTTTCCCTTTCAGCCCCAGACACCTGTCCATTCCCTGCCTGGGATTCCGGAAGCATAAATTTGACGTCAAACATTCTGCTAATTCCAATAGCAGTTCTCCTAGCATTTGCTTCGTTTAATCGCTTGTTTTGATTCCAAACTCTGATTCTGAATCAAGTTTGAATCTGACTGACATACAAGTGATCTTTACTATGCTAAGAAAGAAGAATAATAGAAACAGAAAAAAATAGTGGCATTGTGATGAACTGTTACCGATTGCTATAGATATTTATCACTTTGTGTGTAATACTAGTAATAGAATTAGTTGCTTAGATGATAATTATTATAGACAGCTGCTTCATAAATAAAAATGAAACTCGGAAATAGCCATAATTTGTGATCAATCTTTGTAAATACCACTCTGATTCTTCGTACTAGTACTCTGAAAGTGATATCAAAACGATGCCGAGTCCCTCATTGACAACAACTATGTGGTCTTTTACGAATTGTGATCCTGCATTAAATCACAAATATTCCTTGAGACAAGGGCTTGTGAACCAAGTCTTTTAATGTCATATTGGAAATGTCAAGGTTACTAAAACATATCAAAATTCTCAACAGTTTGATGTGATTTATGAGATTGATCAAAGTTCCTTATTTCAACAGTTTTAAAACAGGTATTGATCATATGTCGCACAAATAAGAAATGGGCAAATGACGAACAGGCAAAGGTCACTCAAGGTCATTTTGTAAAGGTTGAGAACCCCGTCATTTCAACAGTTATTGCCCATTGTGTAATTCAATCGTTAGATGAAGTATTTCATTGGTTAGATGTAGTTCGGGGAGCATCCATCAGATTTCCTGATATTCTTGTCGTATTCTAATGAGACAGAATTTATTTTAAAAGTTTCTACATGGGAGGAAAAAGTCCTTTGTGGTGGCCTTCAACGTACATCGACGACGTTTTATTTATTAACAATACCCACTTTCATTTATGTATTCCATTGGACACTACATAGTCTTTCACATCTGCTTTCTGTTTAGATATTTTATTGAACATAGACGATAACGACAACTTTATGACAAACGGGATGACTTTGAACAGCTTCTTAATTGTTAACGTCCCATATTTTTGTAGCAGTATTCCAATATTATCTGCACATGGTGTTTTTGTCTCTCTATTGTTCGATACAAGGCTACTGATAAATAAGTTGATGCAAATTTTATGACCGTTATATTGATCTAACTTGCCAATACAACCCGTCATTTGGTCGAATGTTATCTGGCGTGTGTCTTATCAATATTGTTAGACAATTCTCCGTTTACCTGAATATGATAGAGGTAACCGGTAAACGCTTGGTCCTACCTCTGGTGTGTCCAGAGGTCCATGTTTGCCCCACTCTCGCCTTTGTATTCTTATACAATTTACATGTATGAGATTGATCACAGTTCGTTATCTTCAATTTTGTTTTATGATTACTTGGGATTATAAAATCGGAGGTCTTTATTTGTTTGTCTGTTAGCAACTCCATGCAAAAACTAATGGTCGGATCGCTTTGATTGATTGTATATTGTTTTACGTCCCTCTTGAGAATATTTCACTCACATGGCGACGTCACCATTGCCGGTGAAGGGATGCACATACAGGTCTTTGCTCGGTGCTCATGATCTTTGAGCAGGGAGGGAACTTTATCGTCCCACACCTGCTGTGACACGGACCTCAGTTTTTGCGGTCTCATCCGAAGGACCGCCCCATTTATTCGCCTCCTACGACAAGCAAGGGCGTACCAGGGACCTATTCTAGTTCGGGTATCCACGGGGTTGGCAGATCGCTGTGAAAATTGGTACACAGATGTAACTTGGTCTAAGAAAGTCCTCAATAAATTTTGGTGACGGTCCAGATCCGGATCCTGAAGACTATTGGTCAGATCGCTTTGAAAATTGATACACTTATGTATCTTGGTCTAAGGACTTTGGTGGCGATCCATATAATGGTGGAAACCAACTTTTGTACAAACGAAACATTGTTAACTTCCCTCTGACCATAATCCATCCCTGTCGAGTAAAGTTAACAATTTTTAGGAAAAAATTTACCAAATTCATACAAAAATCCACTTTAAGTACACCCTTTCGTAGACACGCGAGAAGATCACTGAGCCCATCAAAGACGAAACTGAGGCACTGCATTTCCATATGGATCAATTGATAATGTAACAAAATGTAGGAATTGACTAGTCCAATGGCAAATAATGTGAATGTGTAATGAGAAACCTTTTTGGATCCAAAATCACAAAAGACGTAAACGAATCATGGACATCGTTATTAATCTAAAGACCACACATACAGATTTGTACTTTTCGCTCACTTTTGCCTTACGTCCTCAACAAATTAAGTCCACATCAACTTCCGCACTAAACTTACTCTGTTCCATTTGAGAGTTTTGAAACAAGTTATTAGAAAGATGCCAAAGCTAGTCTACATCTGGATTTTTCAACACCAGAATATAGGCTGATGCTATGATTATGGATGTTGGCCCCATCATCAGGCTCTTTAAACCAACCGAACGATTACGGATAGTACTGCTCCGAATCTGTGCCCGCCGTTCCTTAAGGCTGAAATTTCACTCAATAATAGGACCTTAGATGCGTAAATATAACAACCATTCTTACGTCAATAATAAAGTTCAGTCCTGTATTCCATGCTATTTTCAATTCAAGTCTCCACCGCGATTTTCCTACATATACTTCCACGATTGCATCCAAAGCTGTTTAAACTACAAAAAGCAAACTCTGCGGTGGCCTAATTAGAGCATATTATACTTATCCACCCACTTGTTTCTTGTATCTCTTCTTTCAACTACAGTTCCAGCTGACATGTCATTACTGGTGATGTAAATATGTTAAAATGAGGATCGTAGGATCACGTAAATATTTCGAAAGGGTCCCAAAATTCAGAAAGAACCTCGGTTCATTAATTGGCGACAGAACTTCATCGTCCATTATGAATTCTGTCGAAGATTATGTCAGACAGAAATGGGTCATATGAAAAAGAGAACTTGGATACATTATCATGAATGGATATAAAGTATAAGAAGAATTATTGAAATCCCGTAGTAGACATGGATACGTACCAAGTCCTAACCATCTATCCTTACTGTAGATCGGTAGAAACGGATAGTGAATCAAATGAACTAAGATAGGTTACATGAGGATATGTTCTGGTTCAGCCGAACAAAGTTCTTGTAACAATATTGTTTTTGTTCTCTTTGTAATGTGCTCATTAATACAACTGCTATTTTGTATCATGGTTTTGGTGTTTTTCTTTGGGGTTAACTCTAAGCCCCTTCAGTTTTTAATTTCCTTCATATACCCCGTGTCGATAAATACGGACGAATTTTGTGTTCATATAAGATTAAACGTCATTAGAATTAAATATTTAAAGTCAAACTCCGATAGGGTTTAAGTTGTCAAATACGGAAATAATCCCGATCCGTATAATGCATAGCCGTACAGTAAGAACTTTTTAGGCATTATAATAAATTGCTAATTAAATAAAACGCACAAGCGACTATGGGGTGTTACATTATTTTTAGGAGTCTCGCCTAAAAAAATTTACCCGCGTTAAATAACTGTGAACAGTCGATATAAATGCAGTAGTAATAGGCGTGTGGTTCAGTCCAGAACTCGGAACATTCGGGATGTTTGCATCTCCAAGTAGACAGTGCTGAAAAGGTAATATTAAGGGATAGGATATTCCAGGCGGACCTGTCAATATTTGTATGCAACGACCGGCCCAGCCTGAATAAGCTTAGGGTTTAGTTATGGTCAGATATAGATAGCAACGAGTGTATTGACCTTATTATTACCAAATAGCGGATTGCACGACATATAGTTCAAAGAGATAATCGGCGGAGGCGCAGTAATTGTTCAGTATGTCGCTAAAGTGAATAAAGTATTATGAGCGTCTGCGCTTTACTCGCGCGACAACATACATCTGTGAATTATTGAGTTGACCCATTCAATGATAGTACGTTTGTATATACTAGGGCGGACCGCGCATAGTATTGGTTGCGATCCGCCGGGCTTTATATATTTTTAATATAAAAACCCTATTCAGGAAATTAACCCTGCTACTGAACACCGTTTAGGGGTTAAACGTTAACACCCATTTGGTGGCCAGCGGTGGATGGGTAATCTAAAAATGAATACGGACCTAGTTAAAGTTTAGCTTCCGAAATGGAAAATTACGGTCCGACTATCAACAGCGACATAGAAACATCTATGAATCTACGCCAGTACAGCACCCGGGGCGGAATCTCATCTAATAGCGAAAGCCTGTCGGAACGGTAACCACTTGCAGACGAGAACTAAAAGATTATCCCGCAATCCAAGGCAGCGGGGCAAAAACCTGGAAAGCCCCGAGATACATTTAATGTCCAAAGGGAGACAAGTTGTACAACAGCAGCTTGAGCTTCAAAGATGAAGAACAGTGAGGCCGGCGGCAAGACAAGGTTTACAAGAACCTCTATCTAATGCCGGAAACAAACGCAGACAAGGCGGCCAGAAGGGCGGGTTTTATGAAAGCCAGCCAACCGATATTGGACGGAAACACCCCATGGATTGAATTTCTAAAGCGCATTTTGAAATCAGTATCTGAAATAAATAACTGGTCATATTCAAACAACAGGGGTTATATTTGGCGGCAACTCTCAGAGGTGCGGCACAGGGAGTTTTAGGTAGATCTACACAGTGCGGAGAAGCATGACATGCTAAACTAGTCCGATGGCAATTAGAAAGTAGGTTTCGCCCGTAATCAAAAACAGAGTTATATCGTGCCATTGAGAGATCGGAAATTAAAATCTTCCGACAATACCAGAGTTAGGAGAGAGTGTACGGCGTTTAACGCACTTGCGTAATCCGTCATAGCGCCAAGAGATGTAGTCGGAACGCTTGCAAGGATTATTTTATCGATGCGCTGCCGCAGACTTTGAGCTTGAGATTACGCAATAACAAGCAGTCAAGCCTAATTGTATCTAAAACGATGCAGTAAAGCGCTTGGCAGTTGAAAATTGAGGCATTCAGACTGAGAGCCCGAAAAGCAAAAAATCATGGCCGAGTAAAGCCTCCTCGTCCACACAGGCTAAAGATACTTAATATGACGAAGAATCTCAAGCGGAAGAAAACGGACTTAAACAGTTTATGGAGCAGTGTCACAATCCTTAGACAGTTTCAAAAATGAAAGATAATAGGCATACCAGAACGAGAACGTCTGCGCAGTGAAACAACGGTTATTTAATAATAAGGGCAGAGGCAGATGTTACTAATGCGGAAAGCAGGGTATATGCAGGAGGGATTGTAGCAACCCGAAAAGAGCATCCCGCCAGTCAGCAGGACGAGAAGGTTAATAGGAGGAAAAGGCTACGCAGCGCGAACCGAGTAACAGCACAAACCATCGTTAAAGTGGTTCGCGTAAAGATGGCCCAGGATTACATACAAGACGGAACTAAATGGCTCCCCAGTCAAAATGCTGATTGACACTGGCGCAACGGTCACACTTATTTCAATAAGAAAGCTTTGAAAAGCATTGAGGTGAAGCGCCGGCCTCGTTAAAGAAAAGTACATAGGAAATATTAGCGCACAAGGAACGCCACTGGAAACGATCGGAAATGGCGGTTTCAATGTCAAATTAGAAAATATGAACATTTCCTTGTGAAGTCTATAGTGCTAAATAGGTATAACAAGCGGAATAATCGGTTAGATTTCTTAAAGAACACCAAGGAAATGTAAATATTAGCGGAAAGCGTGAATCACGTTAAAGACAAAGACACTAACCGCTGTCGCTCGGGGTAAACTGGGTTGTTGTAAGGTATCAGTTACAGAAGGTGATACTGATGAAACACGGTGCGCCAGTGTGCAACACGGTGTTTTGACACGGAAGAAGAGTGGAGTACGGCAACACACTTGAGTGCCGCGAAACAGCGATCGAGTGAAGAAGTTTTAGTGTCAGATTGCAACTTGCAAACCAACAAGTCATGTGATATGAGGCATGTGAAGAAGAGCATCCTAAAGTAACAGACGACAAGGAGAGTGAAGATGATGGGAGGCGACAAGATCCTGGCCGCGATGGAGGATGTCATTAGGTGTGGATCCGGAGTCAGATAAAAGAGGAGGAAGCAGAAGATAAGGACCGACTGAAGGATTGATCAAGACACCAGATGAACGATGAGGTAAGGAACGAATGAGCAAGACTGAGAATAAGAAACGTGATACAGGAGTACAGATTCTGTAAATGACGTCAGTCTGACTTCCGCCGCCAAGGACGGACAAAAATTGAGTTGGGGGTGGATTAGAAAGCCAACTACCCCGACTCATGCAGGGTTACCGGATATTAAGAGGAGATATCGTTGGTCCACCGAAGAAAATAGGAATGAGATTAAGAAGAAAGTGGTAGCTTACAAGATTGTCCTTATCGAAAGGACCCACACCACTCAAGAGGGTTGCCCGCACCGATCCTCAACAAACGGACAGGACACACCCGATTAACGTGGAGGAGGTACCCTGTATTCCCACGCCATCGGGCAGCGATTCCCAAACAGATACTTTTCGAGGCCAGTAGGAGGTTAGAAAAGTGCTTGATGTGGTACGGAAAGAGAGATGGGTGCTAAGGCCGGATCAGAAAGAACAAAAGAAAAATAACGAGATACGTATCAAGAAGGGCGGAAAAGTATCTATGTCGAAGGTGAAGCGGAATACGATTACTAGTATTGGGAGACTAGAGACGATATCAACCATACATTGGCTTAATTCTTGGTTATTATGACTCAGAAAATAATGTCGAATTTGTGAAACAGACCGTACTTTATTTTTATGTTTCTCAGGGAGAGAAGCTGCTATTGTTTTTACTTGTCAGATATTCTATTGCCATAATAATATTCGTATGTAAATAGTTTTTTTTTTTTTATATGTATGTCCTTCGATGAGACGTTTAACCGAGGCCCTCCGTGTGCAGGGAGTGGTCGCGCCCTGGCACCGCTAAGATCCTTCACAGAGTCGAAAAAGAATGGCTCCTTGGGCCGCTGTTGAAAGCAAAATTATCTCAAAACTGGTTTCTGGATTCCTATTTCAAGCGACGTCGAAATTTGCAATCATTTCGAATAGTAATTACGCATCTAAATATAATTATATGCCTAAAATCTGTAACAGTTGCTTCACTAGAATTCAATGTTTACACGGAAAATATTGTAAAGTTTCAGGATATTAATTTGCGTTTACGAAACGTTCTATAGGACTAGGCCTGATCCCTTGAAAGTTTATACCCAGAAATTGATGGGATTGGATAAATTGCCGTTCCATAACATACCTAGATATGCTGGTTTTAGGTTATGGAGTTTGGGTCTGAAAAATGACCATGATGACGATATCAGTTTCAAAAGTAACGAAAAGCGGGGACGCATTTCTCGGAGGCCGTAGGTAATGTGACGAATTTTGTTGTTCATAATACCGAAACGCAATTGGATTATTAATTCTAAAGTCAAACTCCCGTATGGTTAAGTTGTCAAATACGGATTAATAATCCGATCCGTATAATGCATAGCCGTCAGTAAGAATTTTAGGCATTATGCAAATGTGCTAATGTATTAATAAATATCGCACAAGCCGGATAGGGGTGTTACATATTTGTTGGAGTCGGTCCTAGGAGTTTACCCGCCCCGAAATAATGGAACAGTCGATATAGCAGTAATTAGCTTGGTTTTCAGTCCAAAGGATTCGGCACCTTCGGTGTTGCATCTCTCAAGTAGACAGTGCTGATCAAGGTTAACTTATGGGAATAGGATATTCCTCAGGCGGTGTCCAATAGTTGCCCGATATGCGACCGCCCAGCCTGAAATAAGGCTTAGGTTGTATGCAGAATATAGTAGCAAACGATCTTCTGATTGACCTTATATCCCCAAATAGCGGATGCAGAGACAATATAGTTAAGAGATAATCGGCGGGAGGCGCGATTTGCATATCTGCATAAGTTGAATAAGTAATTTTGAGCGTCTGCGCGCTTTACTGCTGACAAACGTTATACATCTGTGTACATTCTTGAGTGACCTTCATTTAGTACGTTGTATACAGGGCGACCGCGCATAGTATAGGGTTGCGGATCCGCCGCTAATATATTTTAGATATAATCCCATTCTCAGCGCTCGAAATTAAACCTGATTACGACGTTTACACGTTACTAATTACGTTGGCGGGCGGTTAAGCGTTCCGGCCGGAACGCTAGATACCTATAATATCACTGTTATCCGGCCTAATCATTAGACGTTCGCGGCCCGCGTAAAAAATTGGGTTCGATCATAATATTTAGTTTCCGCCAATAATTTTTATGAGGATTTGAAAATATGAAATGTTCACGGAAGAGTCTACTTCTTTA
>CAJDSM010134942.1:0-10166 GCA_903981925.1 Ostrea lurida | reverse complement strand
TTGAAGACTGGTCTTTGAACGTGATTCAGAGAACATATCTCTTCATGTGGGCGCAGCTCCACGAACATAGAGCCGCAATGCCTGCACGGGAACTTCTTCCCACACGTCTTCTGATGGCGCTTCATGTTACTTTTAAACTTGAATGTTTTTTCACATCCGGGATTTTCGCAGGTGAAAATATTTCCAGCGTGGGTATCTTCATGAGTTTTCAAGGAAGATCTGTATCTGAATCGCTTACCACACCACGCACATGTGAAATTCTCTGATTCAGTGTGAGTCGCCATATGATTTTGCAAATCGCTCTTTCGCTTAAATTTCATCGTACATACTTCACAAGTATGATCTGGTGTGTCCTCGTGTTTCATTCGAATGTGAAGCTGCAGTGCCTTCTTACTTTTGTAATGTTTATTACACATGTGACAATGGCTATCTGAATCCACCACCACCTCTACATCCACGTTGTCTACTTGAATACCACTGTCAGGCTCTTCCGTGTCCTAAAAATGGATTAGCGATTCTTTCTTATCAGAGTCTTTTCAAAACATAATACTTTCTCTATTCGAAAGAATTCTTCCAGATAATTTTTTTTCCTACGCCATACTGTAAGTGGTTTTAATTTCGTGGTGCTCAAAGTTTGCGGTTTTTTTATATTGGTCTATAAATAGCAGTGGTATTATTTTTGCAGAAATCAAATTTTATGACAAATACATTNATTCTTCCAGATAATTTTTTTTCCTACGCCATACTGTAAGTGGTTTTAATTTCGTGGTNTATACCTATTTTGTCACACACGCAAAATGATTGCGGTTGTTTTAATTTCGCAGAAAATTCCCCGACCATGAACATAGTGAAATGAAAACCACCACAATCAACGTTCCCATTAAGTATATCTACGGAGGGTGTGTCCGTGGATGTTTGTGGACACCTTCCCCATTACGGTATATTCTACGAGGGTTTCCGTGATGTTTGGGACACTTCCATTACAGTATATCTACGAGGTCTGTCCGTGATGTTTGTGGACACTTCCCCATTACAGTATATCCACGAGGGTTGTCCGTGATTTTTGTGAGACACTGCCCCATGTACAGTCATATCACGAGGGTTGTCGTGAATGTTTGTGGAACTTTCCCCATTACAGTATTATCACGAGGTTGCCCGTGATGTTTGTGACAGCTCCTATTTGATGACCGTACTGTTTGTTAAGAAAAGATTATGGCTTAATATACAATTCATACTCCACTTATCATGCATATGATTTTTCTGGAAAATGTAATTGTTAGAAAATTCAATTATCAAGCATTGTTTGATCTTTCCACCCAGATCAGAGTACCTACATGTACATTAAAAAACATCATGTACGTAGAGCCAGCAGCAGCATATGGAAAATTGCCAGATTTTCTACACGAGTCACCATTTACATGTAGTAATACACATTTTTGGTGTATTTTAATCCAGTTATCAAATATTTGTTTAAACTGACCAGTTTCTATCCAAAAGATAATGTTTAACACTTCCTTTCGTAATTCACACAGATCATCAAATCCTCTACCTGCAAAAATAACTTGATATATGAAAAGACTGCAAAGCCCGCCATCAGGACTAAGTCTGGGGTGTAGGCAGGTGTTTCAGGCATTCAAAACCCAGCAGATCAATTTCCAGGGGTGTTTTTAGAGATGTATGACAAGATGCATTGTCTTGATGAAGAATAGCTTTGTCTTGGCTTGCTGCCAGATACAGTCGCGGCTTCCGTATTACTTTGTCTAGGCTTGCTGCCCGGTACAGTCGCGGCTTCCGTATTACTTTGTCTAGGCTTGCTGCCCGGTACAGTCGCGGCTTCCGTATTACTTTGTCTAGGCTTGCTGCCCGGTACAGTCGCGGCTTCCGTATTACTTTGTCTAGGCTTGCTGCCCGGTACAGTCGCGGCTTCCGTATTACTTTGTCTAGGCTTGCTGCCCGGTACAGTCGCGGCTTCCGTATTACTTTGTCTAGGCTTGCTGCCCGGTACAGTCGCGGCTTCCGTATTACTTTGTCTAGGCTTGCTGCCCGGTACAGTCGCGGCTTCCGTATTACTTTGTCTAGGCTTGCTGCCAGATACAGTCGCGTCTTCTGTAATACTTTGCTGTAGCGGTCTGCGTGGACAGTTTTACATTGCCGAAAACATATATTAATAATTCCTTTTCTGTTCATGAAGAGATAGACATGTTTTTCCCTAACAATTTTGCCACTTTAGCTTTCTTCTTTGCTGGGGAGTCAATATTTTCCCACTGGCTTGACTGCTGCTTTGTATCTGGGTCGAGGTCGTAGTAAATTATACCATCTAGAAATTCTTCTCCTTCCCTTCTGTAGTTCCTGCAATAGAAGCAGTTAGCCTGTCCTTATTTTCTGTGGTAAGAATTCTCGGTACCCATTGACCACAGCCCCGGGGTTCATGAGCAGTTCATTTACTAAGATTTTGTGTGATGTAGTTTTAGATATCCCAGATGCCAGTCAGCATTGATGATGTTGAGCACCTCATCGCAAACATCCTTAGATGCCCGTTGGATAGCCTGCCCTCTCGCTTATAATCCTCCACACTCAAACGTCCATCCGAAAATTGTTTGTCCCATTTAAATATCAATGAGCGACTTCCTTTGAAATGGGTTTTTGGTTCCTTTATCAATTTATGTGTCTCTGTGGTGTTTTTCCAATGCCTACACAAAACTTTATCACAGCATGCAGCTTCACAAGTTCAAAATCTGGTAATTTTTCTGACGATCCGCTCTGCATAATTACGGATTCTAATTCAAAATAGTGCGTAAACAATAATAAATTTTGATTTTGCTATTCTGATGTAAATTACTTATTTACATCATGATGCAGTTTTCGTGAATGTAAGCAGGATATCTTATGCAAAACAGAGGCATGTACATTATAGAGCTGAAACCAATGTTCGAATATTGGCAAATAAATGAATTGGTAAATAGCGAATATTTGAATGGATATTTAGTATTCGCATATCCGGCCATGTGTCTTGTACCCTTGTCCCATATGAAACACTGTGAAACAGAACCAAGGCATATGTCATATAACCATAATGGATAAATGAAGGTGTGTGTGGGACCACTCCTCTCCAAGCGACGACAAAGACAAAGTTACTTGTAAGCTTTGTCAGCATGATACCACTTCCGTGAAATATAAAGGGACCACGTACATCAAATTTAATAAATCACGGTTCACCTCAAAGGCAAACATCCTTCAGCCGCATGGTTTGTAAATTCATCATAATTCATATCTTGAACTATGACCTTAAGTTACTAACAGTCAAATCCACAAATAAATATTAAATAAATGCCACCAATTTTACAACATCCTTGACAGAGATAATAAAAAAATATAAAAGATTGACAATTATGACAATTTGTAAAATTAAAGCCTTTCCACAAACTTTACAGATAACCCTCATTTATTCGAACAGATAGTCATACGTAATGCAAGCAGCGGAACAGAGGGAACACATTAGCTTAGCATAAAATGGGTTTTGAGTTCAAATCCAATAAATGACAAGTGATTATTTTTTAAACAAACTCATTAATTTTAGCATGAAAACATACCAAGATTGAAGTGACTAGAGTGGGAATGATTGGAGTAGAAATTTTGAACTTTTTTGAACGATTTTTATCAATCAGGTTGCATATAGAACAAGTTATAAATCTTGTTACCCTAATTTTTTTTACTGGTACATTTACATTAATTTGTGATAATCTACAAAAACTTTGAAAGTATTTTGATTTATTCGAGGTAGTAAAGTGGACACTTATCGTTCATATCATAGTTTTATAACTAAAGCTTGGGTTTAATTCATTCTCCAAACTGTCAGACGGAGTGCATTCTGGTTGTTTTGGAGAAGTTTATGATATTGAGTTCACTGTAATTTGGCATTGAGAATAGTACCATTTCCTATGTATATAAGAATAAATCATTTTATCACATATTTATTCCTTTATCCAGTTGATATCACTTGTGTGATATTTTTTCATAGCACATAATGTATTCCTACACTCGCAGACGAAATCAGGACGACAAAATTCCCAATCAATCGATATTTTATAAAAATATTGATGGATAGTGAAACTCGATGTTGTCATAATTCTCTTCAACATTGAAACACATCAACCATTTATATGATTTAGTTAAGAAATTAGTTAAGATTCAAAAGGCCTGTCATTCTCAAATACTGCACTGCAGTCAAAATGTAAAACACCCCCTATCCCCCCCCTCCCCCCCCCCCCCCTTTCTATCCCTCCTTCCCGTCTGAAACTGAATGACGTCTTCTGTAAATCTCTCCGAGTGTTAGAAAATCCGATAGACACAAACAAAATATCCGTTGTCACGTATTTATATCCTTCGATTTTAGGATTATCAACTGATTCACACTCATCATGCACGCATCGCGCTGAACTCCACATCTAGCATCTCTGCTCTGAGACATAAAGATTCCAATCACGAATACAGATGTAAGAAACCCAAACACAATTCACAATAATAGCTTCTACAGACCTCCATGCACTCAGGAATACAAAATTCTGCCAGGGCGATGTACAGAATACTTCCATTCCAACTCGCGACAAGAAAAGGAGAGAGAGAAAAAAAAAACATCGCGTCATCTTATACGTCATCACTGGATGACTAATATTTTACACAATTTCTATGTAATATGTCTCTAAAAATGTATTTTTTCTCTCATTTACGAATAATCTCTTATGATTTTAAACGTCACCTCAATAGATCTTATTTTTTTTAAATTCCACAACAAAGTATTTGTAGTGCCGTAATGTTACACGTTGCGTACGGTAATTCGGCTCACAGGTAAACAAAAGAGAGAATTTGAAATCCTTATTCATTAGGCCTTAGTCTGGATAAAATATGTGATAAATAAGAATCTCCCATGGTTGTTGGTTTGATATGATGATTATCCAAACGAGTTGGTGTGTTATTCTATCCCCAGAGCTTGGCGAGGGAATAGAAAATGCACAATCTCAGTTGGATAATCATCATATCAAAACCACAAACCATGGGAGATCCTATTATCTAAATCTAATACTAACAAGAGGATTTAATCTACTATCAGAGAATTTGGTTGAAGTGAAGTCTACCATAAAATCTAATCAAGTCAAACTTGTAATAAAGCAGTCACTTTTGATGAGTTACAAAAAGTGACCTTTTAAGGGTGACCTTTGAATAAAGGGTAGAAGGAAAAACGCACAATGTATAATTTTTGCTTTGGATGCTTTGAAAATCAACATTTCCTAGTCTTTGACAAATTGTAGTGCTTTCATTTTCAAAAAGTAGTCCTGACACATTAATACCGTCGTCCAACAGCATTCTGAAAACCATTCCCAACAGAAAGTCGTTGATTCCTCATTGCTAGTCTTGCGCATTTTAACGTTTTTTTTAAAATAATTTTTTATTTTTGTTCACATGTATCAGATACATACAGTAGTCTATATCTTAAGAGACAAAAAAAAACACACCAACCCAATAAAAACAACAAAACGTAGCTGAGGATTTTAAGTAAGAAAAGAGGAGTGAGCGAGAGAGAGTTTAAAGAAAACAATTGGTTTCCACCTGTTCTCACATGGGTATCAAATTTTTCTTTTTCACCTTTTTATAAGCAATAAATTTTTGTGTTTCTGTAAAGAGTTCCATTTGTGATATTGCTGCAAGCAAACTTTTTGATATCTGAACCTCTTTTATCGGGTTTGAAAATGTTGCAATAGAATCTAATATAGTTCAGACCACTCAAAAGTATCAATATTGTCAATAGCTTTAATATTAATTTCAATTTGATAGCCTCATGCCTATCATTCAACGTAATAACTTTCCTCGTTCCAGCCATTCTCCAAGCCCTCCTGCTTTTGACTTGCATGACATATACAAATTAATTCACTGTTATTTCAGTTCAATTATCTGTATATCTGTAAAACCAGGTGTGAATTCTTTTATCACAAAATTACCTACTCTCGCTTTGCATGAATGATCAATGGTTTATTAGTATACCTGCCTTTTTGGAAATATTGGATTCAATTGTCCCGCAGTCTAACTGAATCATTGGTTAGCCAAAATGGCCACTGAACAGTCAAAATTTTAGTTTCAGATGAAAACAGTGACCGCTGACTGTGTTAGACAAGTGGCTGCTTAATATCGGAATTTTCATCTGACAGGAGGAATACAAGGATTCTGTGAGCTACTGTTGACTGAGGATACCCCCGCTCTAAGGTACATGTAAATATAGTCTGCTACCTATGAGAATTTGTTCATCTTTTCAAGTTAACAGTTGGTTGACATGCGAAAGTCTGAATTTAGTAAGCGCAGTAATAGGACTCCTAAATGAAGTGACATACCAAATATCAACTGGCTGTGATACGCAGTTTCAGAGAAAAGTGCAATGAAAATATTGATTCCATACACATCAAAGACTCAAAAATATTGACTAAGTCAGTTAACAGGAAGTTGAAAAGCGAAACGTGTGAATTCAGTAAGTGCGGTATGGGACCTCTGGATGAATGATATACCAAATATCAAAGTGGCTGCGATATGCAGTTTCAGAGAAGTAAAAGTACGACGAAAAATTTGTTTCGGAGGGACAATGGAGTATGTTGGACTAAGTCCACTTAACAGGAAGTTGACATGTGAAAAGTCTGAATTCGGTAAGCGGGGTATGGGACCCCTAGATGAAGTAGATATATCAAATATCAAATGGCTTGTAAATAAGTAGTTTCAGAGAAAAGTGTGAACGAACATTGATTCACAAATACGACTAAACTATATGACAAAGACGAACAACAGGAAGTTGACAAGCAAAAGGTCTAAATTCGGTAAGTGCAGTAAAGGACCCCTAGATGAAGTGATATACCAAATATCAAGGTGGCTGTGATATGCAATTTCAGAAGAAAAGTGTGACGAAATATTTGTTTTGGACGGACGGACTGGGGTAAAACAGCAATATCCTCCCCCTCCTTCAGAGCGGGGGTATAAAAAATGACCACATATGAGAAGTGACTGCTTAATGAAGGTTACCGTTACAGCAAGTTTGACTGTACAAACCAAATAACTCTATCCAATTTAATACCGAAAAAGAATTCAGTCTAAATCTAATACCTACCAGAAGGATTTGTCTAACCTATATGCCAGCCATCATTCTCTTTCTGTAAGCATCATATATCATCATCATCCTTGTCTAGGGTAGCTGGTCGATCTATTCCAACACCCCTCCCTTCCACAGAAACTAACCCTCTGAAATGAATACAGATTTAATGGTAGTGGACAAGAAATTCTTTATACAATGACTATTTAGGCCAAATAAAATTGAAATTACGGTTCTCAGGCCCTCGCGCATCTGTTTGAGGTTGCCACTTGCCGATTTATCGAATTTTCAAATAAAATAAAAAGTTGGTAATGCGCTTACGTAATCTGGGAAAAAAATAAACTTCCGCATTCATTTTGAATCTTTGTGACTTCCGATCAAGGGCCAGAAAGGTATATAACTTCCTACATGTACCCAAATTAATGAATAATATCAGGTCCAAATAAATCGCTCGGTGCAATCTTTCATATCGAAGCTACTTTCGATTTTGACCGGTGCCACTAATTGCCCATATTGACATCAATGTCTAGTGATTCAGCGATGCAGTCGCCTACACTGAAAAATCGTGCTAATTATCATGATAAGGTATGACTTTAGTCAAACTGAAATCTGATTCACCCGATTGTTGGTGACCATTTATTTGTGCTAGATTGCCGTTTTTCACCTTTCGTGTTTTTAAATTTCCGGAACGGGCGATAACTCTAACTTTGTGTTTTTAATATTTCCGAACGGGCGATAACTCTAACTTTGAATAGCGCACAATGGCTGACGATGAAGTATCTCTCCGTATCGGGTGCAACGCGTTGTTGTGTGAAGTATTACGGAAAAACAGAGGACCACCTTACAACAAGAGCATATTTATATTATAGGAAATAAATATTTGTAAACTATGTAGAAAACTACGACGTATGCAATAAAGGTAGGCTATAAACATCAAGTTGACATACATGTACGCGAGTTCTTAGCATCGTTTGTTTTGAATAGTCCACGGTGGTTAGTGGTCTAACCATACATACCCGTAATTTCAAAAAACCCAACACTTTTCTGGTTGATACAGCAAGTAATAAAAAAAAAATTAAATGGATCAGTACCAGCAGAGAAAGTGGTAACACGAACTAAAGGTATCCGAACCCAGTTTCTGATTTCAACGTAAAAAATAAAATGATTGGCTTGTTTGTTATTTATTACAATGAACTTCTAAACTAGTAACATCAGCAATTTAATTTGACTGAAAAAATATTAGATTGAATTCTCAATTGTAATCTTGATTATGAACCTATAATAGATCCTCCGATTTTCAAACCACAACCACTATTACTTAAATCTTCTCAAAAACCAAAGTTAAATTAAGTAGTTTGAATTAAATTAGTACCCGTTTCTAAGGTACCCTACATCAATACCTTTACTTTTTAATCATAGTTCATTACAGAACCTAATCAATATACAATGTAACAATCAATCATTGCCTGTGTTCAAAATCAGTTCAAGGACAATTATATACATGTTACAATTTACACAAGTGTTCTGCAGTCTCCAGTCCGATTGACCAGGCCTCAAATGACTCAAATAAGGAAAATCTTCAATTGCTTTTGATTCACTTAGAGAACCCCCCCCCGCGACAAGTTCTGGATTAAAAAAAATTACCTCCCTCATCTATTTTATTGCCAATAAAAAATGAAAAAAAAATTGCCTCCTCCCTCATTCTGTTTTAGAGAAAATTGCCTGAGAACCAGAGAATTAAATTTTATGTGGCCTTATTGCCATGTTTTTTTAAACAACCCACAAGGAAACAAAACTAATTTTGCAGTCAGTTCTAAAATGTAATTTCCACAATGCCCCAGTTGTCTCACCCTTTGTTGATTTGAAGTTTGGGCGAGAAGCAAAATATATTTTTTATGTGGTGGGGTAAAATACTTATCACTGCAATCATAATATTGACAATTTTTTCATTACATGTCAGTTTAATGTATGCCATGTAAACAAACCCATGCTTTACATATGTAAATCTTGATCTACATAACACCTCTCCAAAATGTTTTACAATCTGTACCATCTAAACATTCAATAATGTACCTCCATTATAGAAGAGCCTAAATCTCATAACATTAAACTAGAAATACTGTCGAGTAAAACTCACAAGAAACAAAGAGATTATGCCTGGACACTAATCTGCACACACAGACGGACAGACAGACAAACAGAGTACATGACACATCGTCTTATCCATGTGTCCAAATATAGAATGTCTATGGAAAAGAAAACAAAGAATTGTATAGGCCCGGACACCGAATTCATGTTAAAAAACTTATAATTTTGACCCTGAGGTCAAAGTCAAGGCATCTACTGAGGTAATGAATATATGCGACACATCGTCTCATAGTGATACACCCATGTGCCAAATATGGTATGCCCTACCTCAAAGAACAAAGAAGTTATGGCCCGGACACAAATCTGCACAGACAGACGGTCAGACAGACAAGAGTGATTCCTATATACCCCCCAAACTTGTTTGTGGGGGTAAATAATAATTCAATGCAACGTTTTTGTTATCTGCAAATTGATTGCTTTGATTAAGGCTAATTAATTGTCTACTGCACTGCTACAATATACACCTGATTTTCTATCTTGAGGCATAACAGTTTGTTTACATCAGAAATGACAATGTTTTTGATACTGATTTGTTTGACTGGTGCTTGGATTCCTTGTCCCTCAGAACCCAGTCCCCTCTCTTCTTTCCAGCCTAGCTTCTGAATGCATCTGATACCCAGGTTTTCACAGTTAGTTTGAAATCTTTGTAAGTCTACTGACAAATGCTGGTTCTCTGCCCTCCTTTTAATGCCTAAATCAATGTAGGTATAAAATGCAGACTGTTATTTCAAAACTTCTAAATGTAAAAGTGGACACTTGTAAATGGTGTAAAATTAAATTATCAAAGTAAACTTTCCAATGCAAGCATTAGCCAAATCAATAAATGAATAGTATATAGATTAAGACAAGAGTTTTCTAGCCATACCCTGGAAAGTTCCATGAATCTTACCAATTC
>CAJDSM010134939.1:0-10722 GCA_903981925.1 Ostrea lurida | reverse complement strand
CCAACAGAGAGGATCATGTCTTCGAACAATTCTAGTTGGTATTCCTATGGGTACTAATTGTGCCCCCATATTGGCGACTTATTTTTTATATTCATATAAGCAGTAATTTGTTAAAAACTGTTACGGAATAAAAAAACAAAACTTGCCGTTTCCTTCAACCTTACTTATAGTATATAGACGATGCTTTATCATTAACCAATCTAATTTGCACAAATTACTGTCCATTTTGATATATCCTGACGAAACTTGAATACAAAGGACATGACAAGAATCTAACAGATGTCTCTCATTTTTGATATTTTAAACTTAATATGACTCTAATGGCAAACTGACAACTTACATTATATGATCAACGTGATACTTTGACTTTGCAATTGTCAACTTTCCTTTTTTGTGTGTAGAATGTACCACCTATCACCCTGCTTATGGTGTGTATGTCTCTCAGTTCGATTCGATACGCAAGGGAGCCATATGCGTATGATATGGTTTTAAAGGCGAGCCAACACTACTAACCAAAAGTTGATTTGGGCAGGGTTATAACGAATCTCGTTTAATAGTCATCATTCGCAAATTCTACGGTGCATAATGCCTTTGTTTGTCGATTACAAAGTATCACTAAGTCATATGTGACTTGATTTGTTCATACCATTTTTAAGACTGTTCATTTTCATATAGATTGAGACGGTAACCCCGTTTACTTGTTTCGGACTACAGGCTCACGCGGGTGTGACGGTCAGCAGGGATCTTACTCCTCCATTGGCACTATCTGCCCTTCGCTTTCGTCGTAAAGTACGTGTTGCCCTACACTCAGATTTTGAGTGTTGTTTTTGGAACTATGATTACGTTTCATACTTTGTTTACTTCCCATTTTATAGTAAAAGAGAAACTGTTGGCATTTATCACATCAAACTTCGATGTATGGGAGAAGAATCATACCATTAAACTGCCAGTTGACGCCGCTTCTAAACTGCCATGCGGCCCGTCTGTATCCTATTCCGCAAAAATCCAAATTTCATTTTCAACAACTCATATGAACCAGCCCTCTTTCCAAATATCCCGTTTTTACCTCTACCTTCTGCACACAACATCAACATTTTTCTGTTTGGCTAACATTTCTTATAAAACCGTTTAAAATACCATCCTCATTGGCTACCATTGGCCAAAAGGTGCAGATTTTCCACTCCAGGTCTACTGCAAAGTACAATTTGGCACTTCTCAGACTCTATTACCTACACACTTATGTATCATACTAGGCCGGTGGTACCACCCAGTTAACACATATTTGCCAAACTGTTCAACGCGTCAACCCCACCTGATTCAGCACATCCGTAATTTTGAATAGAATATTCACGCTGTTATTATTTAGAGCATAATCTATCACACTTATGCTTAACCCCATCTTTAATCAAACTAGTTAAACACTTCCATATTTAATTGCCATGTCACGTCACTCATACTGCTTAGGATATTTCTGCCCCTGCGCTTAGCAGCTCTTGGCACCCATTTGCTATTCAGCTTGAATATTCATATTGATCGCATCTACGCGTCACCAACATAGCATGGCTTGTAAACCCTTCTTTTCTTTTTCTTACCCACCATTGAAGTTATGTGTGGACACATCCTATTTACCACTGATTTATCTTTTGAATCAATTTGCAGATTCAATCAAATTAGCACAATTGACAGTTTCAAGGTCCCTCATGTAAGAGATATCTCGTACTTTCCCATTCACTCAAATACTCTACATATCCATTCAAATTCTCTCTGTTCATCCTTTGAACATAATGTCAAATGACTCCCTAACCAAATATCTGAAGCATTCACAATATACTCAATCTGTCTGATATCATCGCAAATAATTTGACTCCAATGAAGTCCCTTTTTTCCATTCATGCTTTCTACAGTTTTGTAATCAACACTGAAGCTCTCTATAGCCTCTTGACTCAAATAATATGGAAATTCTAGCCGATTCTTGCTTAAAGTGCCATGATACAAATACCTGGTTCTAAGTCTGACTGCTCACCAACACTTCATGTGTGGCAAATTATTCTACCAATGACTGGCATGATGGCGAATCAAATCTGACCCTCAAACGCATTTCAACCCAGCGTTTAGGCTTCCAATGATATGAAAGATACTTGCCTTGATCTTGCCCATTCCTAGATTCTAATTACTGATTTTCTTTTTTATTTTTTTTTTTATACCAAACCCCAACCAAATTATATCTGAACTGTTTCCAATTGAAATTTAATCTCAGCCACTAAAAGATCCCAAATAATTTAAATCCGCTGAACTTTAGCGCTAACAACAGTAGCCTGATCTTAAAGATTCCGCACGCAATACCGTCACCTAAATAGCATTAACGAATTTTGGTTAACCTTTATCTCCAGGATTCTGACAACATCTCGCAAAACTTTCCAATGATAAACATGTACCCAGCTGTGCTAATCCAAACTGGCAGAAGTTGAACACAGCGTAATTTGTTTTCCAATATAAACCCAAAATACTCCCATCTCCCTCAGCAATCAATTAATAAGTATGAATGATAAATACACCGTTAAAATAAAAGCTTTGAAACACATTCACGCAATAGTGCTCTTCTTCATACCTTGTGTTTTATTTACTACGTGCATTGCATTAAAACCCACGTGTTTGTGTTATTTCCTGCTACCGTCAAATGGATGGACTACTTTTGGTTTTTCACTAACCTTCTGTACACAGCCCTTATCCTAAGCAGATGCTTTTGTATTTTAGATATACATAACTTTGCGTTTTCCAACGCACGATCTTGTTGTTTTCGCAGTTCAACAAAAAAGAATAAGAGCTTGATAACTATTTGATATAATACTCAAATCCAAACTGCTCGCTTCAATGAACGCCATTGACCTCTATTTTTCTCTTTCTCTATCTACTTGTGATTTACCTGTGTTCGCCTCGGCTCGAGGATTCATAAATCAAAACATGCAAGTGCCAATTCTACTACTTATCTTTTCATTCCATTTTTATCGATACACTCCTTTTCTCAGTGTCCTGTCCTATGACATCTGTAGCACCCCCCTCCATACACCGGCTGCCGTGGTTTGAAGACGTATTGCCTCAGAAGATGTGCTTAATTTCTCTCGCTTCGACCAATTCGTCCCTTGACTTCTCAGCCCTCGTTTGTGCTTTAGAAATCCGTTTCTCGTCCTCGGAGTCCGAAAGCAATCGGGTTTTTGACATATTTATCAACTGCTCGCCACCTCGGCTACTGGACGATCTTTATCTAATCTTATCAGGTTTTTGGGTCCTCTGTTAATCAAATCGTACACTTCCAAAATCTTTTCACGCCCTCTGGAGTCGGTTCTTCTTCAAGCTCTTCTTTTGCCTCCTCAAGTTTTGCATCAATTGCATGTGTGTGTTTGATATTTGTTCCTCATTTCCGCGGCGTTTGAACTTATAACCGTCAGAAATACTTGTTCGAACTTGCTTTCTTGCCGCTCTGGACGATAACCTTTTCGAAGTTTCGTTGATATTCCTTGTATCTGCTAGATAAATGACTGTCCAGGATACTGGAATACTGGCTCAAAAGACCTCATTGTTAGACTCTGAAATTATCCGCATTTATTTGTCGTTGCAACTCCTCCGGCGTCCATATGTGATGTTGCGATCGCTTAAAACGGCGGCTAGAAGTGAATAACCCTTTCAAAACCCGTTCTTTATACACCTTACTCATCAATTTCCTATTGTCGATTGCTGACCAATACAAGCCCTAAATATATATGTACATACTTGGCTTTAATACAACATTTTCTGGCTATTTACTATCGAAACGCGGACAATAACAAATATTCACGTCAACATAGAAACTTATTCCAAATGGACGTTAGGTTGGGTGATATGAACCATCTTTGACAAAATAAAAGAGATGTACCCATTTACCGAAAGCTGTCCTATTGTGTACGTACGTTTTGATAAACTTCTTTAGCTTGGGAACCAAGCACGTGTGATGTTTTACATACAGTACGTGGTGGTCATAATTGAAAAGGCAACATAACGAACATGATCACCAACGACACACAAAGAAATACACTGCACAACAGGGTTGTTTTGGTTTTTTTTTTTGTTGTTGTTTTTTTTTTTTTTTTGGTTGGCTTTTTTTTGTTTGTTTGTTTGGTTTTTTTGCTTTATGCTTCATTGTTGAGATAAACAAATTGAACCGAGTACCTGAATTTTTCTTGTGACTTTGATTTAATATATTAATATCCTTAGTATTTATACCCAACTATTGAATTCCATTGGATAACACTTGATCATTGTGATTGGCTACAATCAAACTATTTGATGGTCAAGTACCTGTAGCTTTCAATCATCCCACTTCCTCGGATTTCCAGTTTCGAATAAAGAAATACATGTATATACTACCACAGGAGAATCCAAAACTCTCTTTTCAAATACATTTATAAATTTCTTATTCTAATGACTTCGCTACTCTCTAAGTGTATTATATGAATATATTACATGTATATTAGTCAAAATCACTGATGATCATTTGTAAGAATATCGATCTTATACGATTATGGAAAAAACCCCACCAATTTTTCCAAGAAAATATGTGAACTCCTGTTGTATTATTACTTATAATTATATTTCAGTACGCACGAAGACAACCCAACAAACCATGGCTAATATCATATAATGAAAAAGTTGAAGTTAACGAGCAGTGATACCATCTTAAGAGATGGCAAGCACGAACCCTGCATAACCAGAATAGATCATGTAAGTTTCCCCTGTCGACAGGCCTACATCCGACACGAGCCCTGTATATTTATTAGGTAAACGGTTTTCAAAATTAGGGTTTGAAATCAGTGTCATTAAAGAACGGACTAAACAATTGCCTGTACACACGTCAAAACAGCAGTGATAATATGACAGTTGTTTTCTAAACTAGAATCGTCAGTAACAACCATAGAATTTACAAAACTGCTGATCTTAATCGAAACTTTTGAAACCCCTGTACCATTCAACGTTGGTTGTGGTCAGTAGTCTGCCTTATTCACAAACTGGTCATGTGCAGAAAAAGCTCTTGTGTATCGAATAAATTCACCACATGCAAGTGGTCATGAATGTTGCATTCAATTTAAGAAGTGTCATTCAAATCTCAGAGTGCAAGTTTCAGGCGGTTTAGTTTTAGAAAAATTAACATTAATCTTAGATTTTTTAATTTTTTTTTTAGAACAAATGTTAGAATTTTTACCCCCATTCACAATGGAGGAAAAAAATGTATGTAAGCATATTACTCGTAGAGAGGTTATCGCCTCTGCATTCAAAATCCTATTATAGATGTTGCGAAACGTCTTACATCAGTTGCTTTATTTCATCAATCTTGAACAAAAACTAAAAAAAATGACGCCTGTGAATTTTGAACGAATAGTTCAAGAGGAATATATAGAAATTTGTTGAGAAACTAAAATGGCAGATGACAACTACATTATATGATAAGCGTGATGACTTTAACTTTGCAATCGTCAACTTTCCTTTTCTATTTGTAGTAATATACCCATTTATCACCCCTGCTAGATGTGTATATCTCCCATGTTGATTCGATACGGCAGAGCATGTTATGCGTATTGAGGACTTTTTAAAGCGGGCCAAACTTACTAACAAAAAAGTGATGCTGCCAAGGTTATAACGAATCTCGTTTAAAGTCTAATCAATTCGTAAAATTCTCGGCGCTATAAGGACACTTGTTTTGCGATTACAAATTTCATAAAGTCCATATGTTGACTGATTTTGTTCAATACCCTTTGTTAGCTGTCATTTTCCTTACTAATTTGACTACGGTAATCCCGTTTAACTTTATTTCGACTAAGGGTCACGGCGAGTGTGACTGTGTCAGCAAGGGATGTTACTCCTCATGGCACCTGATCCTACCTTTGCTTGTGTGTCGGAGTTCCGTGTTGCCCACACTCGATTTTGTATATTGTTTGTTGAGTTATGATTACGTTTGACACAATGTAACTTTCGCCTTTTGTTATTTGTCGTAAGGTATACTATATTTTAAACAGAAGAAAAAAGTTTCATAATAATGATAAATTTCTTTGCAAACGTTGTAGTAACAGGAATATATAGTTTTATAAGCCAACAATAATGAATATTTACGTGCCATCACGCGGGTAAACGCAATGTTACACGATCTGTGTATCAATTTACTTATAAATGTATTAACTGATCGCAGATCCATTCCCAGCTAACAAGGGGACTTCAAGATGACAACTGGGCTTTATTTTTTGTGTTGGTTGTGTGCTACCAGTTGTACTGGCCTGTTCTGGTAAGTAACAGTTACTGTCTCAGTATTGATAGTTCTACCGTAGGAAAACTCTCGTTTAGGTAATCCAAAGTATAATCATCTCATATGTATAAATGGATGGTGGGGTTTGTTAAAAATAGTGTATTAAACATAATTATTCACCACAGGAATTTTCATAATTTTGATTTTCATTTGATTGACTTTTTAACACCTACACTTCTATGGGAAGAAATTATTCATTAAAAGATTATTTTTAAATATATAAATTTTCATACAAATATCTTGGTAAAGTTGCTTAAACTTTCTATTTAATGAAATATGAAATAAAATCAATGATTTACTGTACTTTGTATATGTTGAACGGGAAAGAACTCGTGGGATTTTGACCTATTTAAGTCTTGTGACTGCTGTTGTTATGACTATTACGTACTCTATATTTCTACTAGTATCTACTACAAACGTTACATAGTGACTAGCCTCCTTCCCAACATTTATAAAGGAATGACAGGGAAAAAATCTCTATGTTCCCTTTATCATATGAATATCCGATTTCACTGCTTATAAATTGAATTAATGCATGCCAAATACAGCATTACAAACACCAATTACGTGTATATCAACATCGACCGAGGCGTATGAAATTTGTTCAAGGCCCAACTTTCCTATCATATAAAAGCAAGACAGACAAGGCACTGCCTTATTCCGTCTCCGATTCCGCAGGTGTGTCTAGACATTCCAAAATTTCCTGTTTTATTATAACGTTTTGAAATTGTATGATTTATATTAAAAGACTCGAGCATGATAATAATATGAAATAATGTTGTTTTTAAAGTATTTTTATCCATAACTGCGAAATTTAAACCATTCTTATTCCTTACATTAAATCTTTAAATCATCTTCTTCATAGATACAACTCATCTAAGATTATGATATGTAATAATAAACCCTGGCCTGGAGGTTATGAAAGTTTACCACAGGGTCGGCAATTTTATCAATAAATAAAAATGTATGAGAAATGGGGATAACTCTACTGTGGAGCTGCACGAACGTTTGTTTCTAAGCGAAATGTTGCTTGTGTTGGATTTAGTGTCATTTAAAGCAATGTAGAGGTGGTATCTGTTCGGAAACCAGGTGGGAAACATTGTCGGATGTTATTATCCGCGTACTGTTGTCTATTTTGTGTTAATAAAATCACCTGGGCAGATTTTGCAAAAATTTTGCAAAAAATCGCGTTGCATTCCTGTCGCTTCGCTCACTACGTTCGTGAAGCTCCACAGTAGAGTTATCCCCATTTCTCATACATTTTTATTATTGATAAAATTGCCGAACTCCTGTGTTTACCTAATCATTCTCAAACTCGGACTCTGTGCCAGATATGTTGATCTATGAGCAGACATGCTTATTTGAGTACGACTCTGATCAAGTATATCAAACAGTCCATTTGAGTGTGAGATGATATGATGATTTATAGCGCAGTTTGCACGTAATAGTAGAAACTTGCTCAAAAGTTTTTAGCCCCCAGGCCTGATTGATTGCATGTTCCTTATATCAATTCTACACCCTTGTCATCTTAATCTCGAACACCTTCGCTGTGAAAATTACCTTAACTACTAAATATAGCATTTCGTGGAGCATTTGCTCAATAAGGCTGATTGTGTTTGTCGGGGATCTCCCTATTAGTATTGTAGTTCATTTGTTGTTTTTTAAGTTCGTCCTAATAAATGACATTATTCCTCCAAGCTGATTTGAGTGTTTATCTAAGGTAAAAATTAACAAAGCTACAGGGCAAAGTTGGAACTGAATCATATGTTCAAAGTTATTTGCATTTTGGAATTTAAGCGATAAATGGGGGACATAATACCATTGTTAGTCTTGTCAATTTAAAAAAATAGCGAAAGAGTATTGTTCTTTTTGTACTATTCATAATAGTGTGTGAAAATTGAAAATATGAAAGTCAGTATTTGCAAGCGTGGTCATCCTTCTTACCTACATGTGTATTGCTCAATGATTGTAGAAAAAAGATAAAGTGCATTAAGGATGTTGTATGCTGAGCTTTTTGAGAACAACGCGCAGGACACTATCACTAATGTATTTACTGGTTCAATACTGACCTCATCGGTGCAAACATATCACACATTTACAATTGAACCTGTCCAGTTGAATTTTTTTGTCAATTCAGATTTTGAAAGGGTTTGTAGGGACTATATTTTGTGACGGAAGGATTGATTAATCAAAAAGCATGATTTTACAGTTTTCTATTTCATCCAATATACCTTCTATTCTTATACCTTTATTCGTAATTACATTTTAAAATTAATGATACAAGTAGATGAGACTTGGAACTAGTTCAAATATTGTTATTTTTAATTTTGTTGAGTATTTTTCCAATCAGAATACATATTCTTTAAAACTTCAATTCAATTTACTCGAATTCTGGTGCAAAAAATCAGTATTTTGGCAATATTTAAAAAAATTTGACGTACATCCTTTACTTTTTAAGTTCTATTTTAAATTTTGAGACAAGACTGAATATTACGTGAATTTTAAGAAATTGACATCACTCCTAAAATGTATTTTAACTCTGAAATTCGATATCACGAGTTTTCCGTATTATCAAGTGCAGAAAGTCATTATTTATTCATTAAAAATATTGAATCTTTTTTTTATATCTGTATTGTAAGAAGACATTATTATGTATCTATTCATATAATGATGATTTTGTATTCCTTATGTTTTGTTTACACCAAAAGACGGAATGGATTTAAATGGATAAATCTTGAGTAAAGTTTAAGTGCAAAAAGTCATGTTTAAAACATTGTAGCTAGAAAACAAGCATGAAAACCCAAAATTTCTCTTTTAATTTCCCGATTCTCTTTCAATGTAGAAATCAAAAATACACTTCCCAAAAAATTGACATCACTTCAAACCTTTAACCTCACCCTAGAACCTCTTTAAAACATTAGATCACACAATTTTTATCCGACTCGATGAAAACTCGTCTTGTGACACAATGCAACTTGGAAGCATCTATGTTTTTGAGGAAGAATTGACGACTAAGTATCTAAATTCATTTCAGAATTATCTTCAATATCTATCGGCTTGTGCAACATTCTGAAACTTTCTAATATCAATCTCAAATGTCTATGGACTGTTATCATATTTTTGTGGCTGTTCATATTTGTGAGATTGTTTTCTTTTTTCTTGGATGGGGACATCTACAATTGTTGATGTTTTTACATATATATTGAAGTGTCAAATTTTATTGCTATGTTTCATCTGTAGCTAACAAATGCAAGCCTCCATTTCATGTTTACGAGAAAAATTGTTATTACATCAGCAGAGACAAAGTTTCCGGAGACGAAGCGTTTGTAAGTTACATTTCTATCAATATCCAAATTCAACAAATCCCGTTTTCCTTTTTCTACTTTTTTTCCCAAACAAATTCCCCCTTTTGGGGGTTCGAGTTCAACTTGTGTTGTCCTTATTCTTATATTTTCCTTCCTTGTCCAGGCTCGCTGTAGCCGAATGGGAGCGTATCTGGCTAACTTTGAAACACTGGAGGAGGCAATGTTGATGAAGCAGAAATTGAAGAGAATGAACTCAGGTAATGCCGAATTCACAATTGTACAAGTTTAACGGGTCCCGAATATGTCTATTTTGGTTGGTATTGGATGGTTGGTGGGAGTGTATTTATTTTGACTGGTATGAGATGGTGGGTGGTAAGATCTTTATACATGTATGTTATCAATAGTGTATCTTTACCAGCATTATGTCCTCATATTATTATAGTGGAACACATGCATTATTCAAAAATGCATATTTTACAAACTGCCATGGCGTAACATGTCAAACATTTCTGATTATTTGATGACCGTTTAAAATCATTTTTACGAGGTACAGGTAACACCTCGTTATGTCAGCGTCCAACAAAAACATGGCCACATCCGAGTTCCAACGATTTTCATTTTATCAATTTTTAAAAAATATTACAATTTTACAACTCAACATCCGAGGAAAAATGAAAAATAGTAACTTTACACTGATACTGATATAGAGTTTACCCTGTTAAATTCAAAATGAGGGAGAAAAATCCGATTCTGATTGTTTACTTTTATTCCATGATCCTAAATATAGTTCATTGGGAAGTGCACTTGTTTCTTCGTAAACAGATGTTTCTATCAAGTGAAAACCTCAGTTTACACAGCTTGTTTTATGTCCTAAATTATCCAACAATGAAAACCAGTTACATTATCTATGCAATGTAGGTATTCATCCGATCGCTAGTTTTGTACTGAAAGAGAATGTGTGGAGACGCAGAGCATTATGGGTAGTATGGTTTTTGAATGTTGCGTAATGTCGACATATTGGAAAAGAGAGTACCAAACCGCCGTATTTGAATTGTTACGTGATTGGCTAAGATCAAGAATGAAATTATT
>CAJDSM010134931.1:179-14415 GCA_903981925.1 Ostrea lurida | reverse complement strand
ACTAAGGCAAAGCATTGAGCTCCCTCATTTACATGTAGAATTACAACTGTATATTTGAGACGAACAAAATGCAATTTCTTCAAAATGATATTTTTGAAAAATATTTTCTTCCTAACAGGTCATTGTCAGAACAAAGTAGCGTCGCCATAATGTACGACATACCACCACCAGGTTCATCAGCCAGAATTTCATGGCCAAAAACAAGAGAAATAATATTTCCATAACGGCTCAGATACAAATTCCATTACACAGGCGATGATTCACTTAGTGTATCAATTCTATTTTCCTTCATTGACCATGGCAAGTCTAGCTTTACCAATTGAGTTACTGTACATTTGAAATTTTACTACATTAGCTATTTATCATTTTCCCCACAAAATTTAAATCCTTTGAAAATAATATACTAGAAATATTTCGATGCTTTCGAAATTGAAACATTAAACTTTTAAGGGTGGGGGGTGTCCGTATAGCATGAAATCAAAATGAAATTTTACCTCAGTGAAATTAAAACAAGTTACAGTATTTGATGGGTACGATGTCTAGTAAACTTCAACTAACAGTCAACTGTTTATATTATCATTGGTATTATTCTCTTCGTCATCATTTGATTTTCTGATATTGTTTTTTAGTTCAATTGGCTTTATTGTTTCAACATAATTTCTTTGGCAAAGAAAAAAAAAATAGAAAATTGATGTAATACCGCACGAAACATGTTTCCAGTGTCCAAAAATATAACTGACGCCGTCGAACCAGATTTTATTTGACAGATAGAGCTTTGTTCAAAGCATACTATAGTTCCCAAAAGCATCTTCCTTTACCTGATACTTTCATAGAACAAATGCTTCTTCATGATGATACTGTCACTTAAGCGTATAAAATGATGAGGAAGGGTACAGGGAAACATTCTTCAAATATATACTAATTAACTACAAGTGGATTCTACAGTTACAATCTTAACAAGATGTCTTTTTGACATATAGAATCATGACAGTAGTTAAAGGCGACGGAAGCTAAGAGAAAACCAAGAGATGCACCCAACACTAAAAAATCCTCAAAATTCAGCTTTTTTTTTAAAAACCTGCGAATCCACATATTCTGTTTCACTCATGAAATATGTACCCCCAATGCTAATCTTTTGACTCTTCGTTCCTTACCACGCTCAAGAAACGGCCAACACAAGCAGGCACGAATCCTTTTCTCCCCACGCCGCTAACGGCGCTAGCAATACCGTTAAGGTATCCCCGCCATCTAAGAAGACAGATCTAAGACCTTGCTGTGTGAATCTTTAAATTTATTGATCCTGAAAAAGGCAAAATTATATAGTTCTTTGAAAAAGTTACAATTATACATGGTTGCATACTGTCGTATCAGCGCTTTTTCGAAAAGCTCCCTCCACCTAAACGGGCTGTTCATCAGCACCTTCACTTTCATCAGACACAAACGGCACCCCACAATCACCATTAGACTCATCCACCGCCGGGTTCACTTTCTCGTCTCTCCGTCTTTAATGCTACTTTTACACAGATTAACTACACAACATTATAAATTCAACGTGTTAAATTGCGATACGCATCAAAGAAATCCAACATAAAAACCTCTGAATCAACATACAACGACACCAATCAAAACGTACCGCTCATTCTACGTCCAGAGACATCCTCTCTGAACATCGTGGGTAGGAAGATTCAGCGCCCTTCGTCTGTGTCCTGGCGTATAGAATCATATATTTATATATGTTATACCTATTATCTTAACATCTTCCTGAATCATTCCAACAGCATTGTTTAAAGAGGTTCAAATATCCAGGGAAATTTGTATGACTTTTTTGTTTCGATAACTCTTACAATTATCGCTGACGAGGGAGTAATGCCCAGTGTAAAGCTGGTCTGTTCGTCAGTAGTGAAAGGCAATTATTTTAATGACCAGAAAATGAGACGTTTTCATCTGTGTCTGGGTATTGACTCGATTCGAGTATATGCTTAACTGACAAAGTTCTAACTGTAATGTACTATGAACTAATTAGTAAGACCGTGTTAATGATGAGTACGATTATTATCTCTCATAAGAAAGATTACATTTAAAAAGATCACTAATCAAAGCGATTGCAATGATCATCTGTATCTTGAACGGTTTAAAATTGCTAATATAAACATCAATGCTTAACCAGTCTGTAAACTATAAAAATATCGTTTATTTTGTGTAATGAATTCTATTGGTCCTCTATCTCTTGTTATTACGATTTCTATGATGAGAACAAAAGACCCGTTCTAATAATATTAGACAGTCACTCAATAGATACTATTTCTATAATATAATTTTCTAACTAATAAAGTCACTCATTCCATATTACTGAGCATCTTTATAAATTTTTGATTCTATTAATAAAGACCTATACAGAGGATTACTGAAACTGCGCCAAAACATATCTGTAATTTCGGTAAGACATCAGCAGAAAGATTTTAATACACCAAGCACTTTTCATATATTTGAGTTTTTTTTTTTTTGTTTTTCTTAATTTGTGCTCGTTTACGTATTGTTTTTATTAGAAGTTCTCATGTTTTATTTTTCGAGGGGTTTTTTTTTTTTTTCTATTTCTGAGTCTAATCCTACCCATCTTTATTAATTCTACCAGAATAACATATCTTATAAGATTATCATACATTAAAGTCATCACGACGGTTGCCAGTAGAAGCGAAACTCGTTATATCACGTCTCGGAAGGTAACCCCGAGAACTCTGCAATTGCAATTTTCTTCGGTCATTTAATACCTTGATATTTGATTTCCAGATGAAGATCTCATCACAAGGAAAATTGGTATATCTCGAGAATCTAGGGATATCGTTTTTATTTTACACATGAATTGATTGATCTGCACCACGAAATTGTTTAACGCTCTCCGTCCATCTGAGAATATGTTCACTCAATGTGAGACGTCAACCTATTTGACCACATAACTATGAGAAACCACAGGAACCGTATCGGTTCGAAGGACCGCCCCCATAGACATCGAACGCTACTAACCATACAACAACGCGGGGGCTAGACCTTAAATTTTCTATCACACAGGCTCCTAAACGGATCGTTTTAAATATAAAAATAGCTACCATATTTCCTATTGAATCTAATTACCGACAAGAATAACTGATTCTCGTAAATAAATGATACTATACCATAAAAGACGTGTTTTTAATTGTACCTAATGATAAAAGAAGTATGGACTCCATAAACCAAAACAAAATGAACGAATAGCTAGGTAAGACTGAACAACGAGACCAAAAAGCGATCTGACATCTGTTAGAACAACTCAAAAATGTACAAGAAGCCTGAAAAGTATATACCTGAGAATTGTATCTATAAAATTGTATCGATGCTTCGAACACATGCTTTCGCGCACAATCGACTTAGAAAACATTAACATGCCAAGGGCGGAGATATATAATAACCTTGTGAGGTAAAGTTGATTGGCGGCCTCGAGTGGACATCCAAAATGTCTTTTATAACAATACGAAATCAGTATCCTGACATCAAAGTATTTTTTGCGAATAAACGATCTTATAAATATTCTGTGCTACTAAATCCCCCTCATAGTTTCATTTAGTAAGATGTTCCCTACACTTTTGGGGGATGAGCGGGGGGTGTAAAAAAAGACAGACTTCATAGATAGAGCAACTTATGATGACAAAATAATATACAGGATGTTAATGAACCCCCCTAGCTATATACTCCTCAGTTTTTCCTCTTTTCTAATTTAATATATAACACTTTTGTCCGTAGATAATAACTAGAGAAATTTCCGGCGAAATTGATGAAATATTCCTTTGAGTCAACTGAGTAGTTATTTGGTGTACTCGTGGTGAAGACTTTAAATCCTTAAAGAATCAATGTTTATTTTTTTTTGTTATTAATTTATATGTACACTTCATCCTAATTAATGTGTTAATTGGAAATAATGTACAATTGACTATACTTTAAATAGTAGATAACGAACTGATAAAATAAGAGGAAATAAAAATTCTTAAAGGCTACTATTTATGTCGAATGTATTTCGCATAATATGAATACGTTTAGTTTGAAGTAGACAACTGCGTGGAAATACGCCGAGAATATTACTTCCATTCCAAGAGTGAAGCGACTCTAAACGCTGGTACCTTTTCATACCCTCAAAAGGTGTTTATGCCCAGAACTGACACACTCAATTAAATATTCCCTTCTAAATATGGCGTCACATTATAATTTATTTCCGGATAGAAGATGGTGGGCGGGTGTCTAAAATGTAATGTGGCATCATTACATAGGGATCTTATAATTTATACTCTTAAAATGACGGATCGCAGTAAAGTTCTCAGATATTACGTCTAATAGGCATATTCGTATGTTTAATAACACATGCTGTTGGGTGGTATTGTTTTGTGAGATTTTTTTTTTAATTTACATGAAAAAGAATTTGTATATATATTCAAATGTTTCTTATAAAATTACAAACAAAGTACCATCTGAACACATTGGCTTAAACTTGAATGCGTGATGTTCATCACTTTAAATCACAATCACATATACTGCATGATACAATATCAAATAATCCCGCAAGCGATTCACTGTGACTTGGAAAATGAATGCTCAATATAAGACAATGGATGCGTTGTATACTGGTGTGTAACTACATTGTACACCATAACAATGCGTTCATTTTACAGGTTTGATTATTTTCCATTTATTTATTTTTATCAAATATATATCCTGTTGAGCGAGCTTCTGCCAATAAACTCTAAAAGCAGATCTTAAATAAAATTGTGTTAGCCAAATGTAATCTCAATTCTATGAAATAACAGTATTCGACGCTTTAGCCTGCCTAACGAAATTTCATAATCACAAAGAGTTATAAGCACAGTTGAATGAATTTCCATTGAACTTCGGATCAAGGTTAAATCTATATGCGTATTGAGTGCATCATATAAGCGATTATCATTTCCGTATCTAATCAATTATCATGTTTTAAATAAATTCTGTCATACACCTTCCCGTGAAACCGCTAATCGTTGTTATTATTATTTTTTCATTATCATATGATAATACTTGCGGTTCGATTTAGATTCACCAACACTTTGCAATAGATACTTTCAAGTTAGCCCTCTTTGTTTGTCTAGTAAGTTTGTATATATTGCGGCACAAGTATATTTCTTGGACTCGAAATTCTCGTCATTTAATTATTTTACATGACAGCCAAATCCATTTAATATTTTTTACAACGATTCCATGCAGATTTGTAGTAAACAGATGATTAAATGGAGAGAACAGGTCAAAAATTGAATCGTGGTGGGATTTTATTTATATTTATTTTTAGATTAAACCAATTCTAACTACAAGGTATTAGTCAGTTTTCGCTTTTTTATATTATTTTTTTTTTTTTTTTTTATCAATTATTAATAATACTAACATGCTGTGGGTCTACACCGATATGGACAATACGATATATCATCGTCACTATTCTATATGTGTAAATGATAACATATGAAATACGTAAATAGAAGAAGATTCAATACTATGACGGTCAAAATGATATTTTTTCCAACTGCACCGTTAGTTAAACTCTTCATCGATAATCGTATTTATGCCTTAATATGATCACTATTTTATATAATAGATTTAATGACGAGTGAGATTCTTTAACACCTATAACGCAGTCGATTGTAAAACAAGGGTGCATTGTGACAAGGCATAATGTACACATGCAATTGTTACCACGATCAACTTCAATACCAGTCCTAGTGGTACTGTGTCATTGGAATATTTAAAAACGAATAAAGCATGGTACTAAGTATTCCACAACACAATAATTCTTTTTATCTACGGGGTGTTTGTCTACTTTCAAAGGTTATATTGCAGTGCGGAGACCTTATTTATCACCCAGATCTACTAATGGAAACATCCCTCGTTCAATTTCTTTTTCAGTCACTGTGAACAAACTCTGTGACTAGTTATACCTAGATTGAATATACCATAAGATATTTTGATGCAAACATGTAATCCGTATTGTGCACAAATATACACACAACGATTAGTCGAAACAAATAATTTTCAATCTTCTTAGCAGGTGATTTGCTATGAAGACTTAATGATTAGCATATAAATAGTATAAAATATGAATGTTATATATAAATACTTCTTATAAAAAGTCCTATTCCAATCTCGTAAGCTCGGATGGATAACTGACATATCAAGGAAAGTGATAATTTTTAGTCTTACTGATGAGATGGGAGGGTCCTTATGGACAACAATATTCACGTGCAAGCTGATATACATCTCGACCTATTACATAAACAGCAGGGAAATAAATACAACGATTTTCTTTAATATCGTCGATCAAAAAGTCCATATATAACTAGATTCTGCAATATCTGCATTTTATCGAGGTGTCACCTTGTGTCGGATGAACTTTTACTTGATCATTCATCGGCGCCCACTCCGAAATCGCTTGTCCTGCTTGCCAGTAGTTAATATCAATGTCATATTTTCGATTGGTGACTCTATACAACAATTAATTGCACAACGTATGAATATAAATATATCCCTTGAGACGGCGATAAATAATCCCAGAGTTTTATGGATTATAGTTATGTCGCGATCCAACCGCTCATTACTAACTTTTCAGCTCAACTTTCCAAGCATGCGCGTCGTCGTCGCGAAAAAACATCAGTATACCTTCCGGTACCCAGTTAACACAGATAGACCTCATCCCTTTTAAGAATAACGTTATTCCGGTATCTCATTTAAATCACAGATAATTACACATTTCTTTTAAAGTTAATTTTGTTCAGTTGAAAAACTTTTAATGGTCATGCATTTTTTCATTAAATATTTGCTATGATGTATATAATAACCGCATCTATACATAAATAACTCCAATACGTATATTTCAAAATATTAACTAACTAATTTATTCCTTTTGTTTATTAACTAGATATTTCATATTACTATCTGGATTATAGAAAATTTCGACATCGCACTTAGGACGGTAGTTATCCGGCACGGAACAGGTAGCTAGAAAATAACTTGAAAGAAGGAGCCATAGTGCCGTCACGTAAACACCACGAATCAATGTTTCTGGTTTTATTGCGCGTCGACTTACTGAGATAATTGTTTCATGACCATGAACCAGTTCATAATATAAGTAAGACTCAGACTCCGTGCTCTATGTATACCAATTCGTCTATGCATTATAAAAACGGTTGTGGTATATTGTATAACTGAGAGATAACTACATTTCAGAGCTAAAATCGAAGAATTGCAATTAAATTCACAATTAATATAACCTGCTCATACATGGCAATCAAACATAGGTAACTGTAGCTTAAGTAGGTTCCACATTCTGAGTCATGTATCTTCGGGAGGTGATGCATCTAAAGTGATTTATGTATGTGTGCTAAATTTCGTTTATAAGCTTTACACGACCACAAATGTTGATAAAGATTAGTTGGCCTACTTGGAAATAAACTTTTTTGTAATGATCCATCACAAATTATTGTAGTCCACAAATTGAATTCTCACTCAGCAGGGTGATTTTATCTCCTGAGACTCAATAATGAAACAATATTTATTAATTAATGCATATCCTTTTTCACATGATATTGTCTTGTATCTTCGCATGTAATATTGCAAGATAATCTAGTATGATTTCGTCTAATCATCTCAGAAAGAGCGCTTTATGAGTGACGCTTGTATCAAGTGTTATTATCATATTCAGTGCTTATAATCTGGCTTCCTGGACAAAGCGAGTTACAAGTTTAATCTATATAATATTAGGTAGCAGCTCTCATAATTGATAGACTTTGATGTGAAAGCATATTGCAGTCATGTCTAGATGTTTAAGTCATATTGATGGCACAAAATAGACTGTCGTATTCATGATACTCATTTAAATTAATATTTTCAAGTAATGATATGCGAGAAGGTATTAACAAAAAATAATTTTCCGGGCGGTTGAAGAAATAATAGTTAAATACAAAAATGAGCGGACTACTAACTCACCTTTGAAGAACATCCACCAAATATGATGTCTCTTGCAACAATTACTAAAGTAATTGCCTCCGTTTCAATAATTATCCTGGCTAATCAGTTAGTTTTTCAGCAGGAATTTGCGACACTGAGATCTAAATACATTTGATATACAAGACGACTACACAGAACTTCTTCATCATATGGAAGACCTATACAATAAATATATGATAATTAATATCCCGCTCTCAAAAGTAGGGGGGCGAGGGCAGGAGTTACCGGTGGCGTTTCGGCTGGTGAGGGGGAACGAATGAAGACCGAAAGCACACTCTAGATATTAATAATATAATATACGCAGAATTCACACCTCCATGTGGATGCTAAATACTGGTCAGAAGGCCAGTCGATGAGTAGTCTTACTATATCATACTGTGGAAGGCTGCTTTCTCTCCCCCGAATTTGGCATTAACAACATGAAATTTATATTTTATTAGGTTTAATTGTATAAGTAAACATTCTCATGATCATTATGACGTCATTACCCCTGCACATGGTATTTATGTCGCCTCAACTTATTACGATCTTAAACACGACTTTGTCTACCATAAGTGATAATTGCATGCGTTCTTTATTAAAAATATAAGACCTGCGATCTATACAAGCAAGTTCATGAGGATTTGTCTACAGGTGTTCAAACATCTTTGTCTTAAAAGGTCAGGAGCGATCATGACTTGCAAATTTTCCCAATTGGTCTATTTATATACTAGAAATCTTTTTCTTATGCCATAGGGTAGACATAGACCTGACTTTGCGATCATAACTGGTCATGGACGTGTTTAACCATCTATTGTACCAACATCTAAAACGTTATGATCGATTCTTCTTATTACAACGTGATGCTTGTGATCTGAATAAGATTAATAGCGACGATTTCCCTTCAAGCTGATCAAATTACAATAATATTAAGACTCTCGTAGGTGTGACCGGTCGTCAGTGGAGTGATTCGTGACTTCTAGATATCTTCTGATATACCTCCTTGTTCTAAGAAGGATAGATAATTTACACCCTCAACATATAATCAATTCAAACTCCAGGATCCTAATGCTCTCTAAAATAACACACACTAACTTCGTAAATACGAAAGAATTGAATATCACAGCATACAATACCTCGTATAATGTCCTACAGAGCGCAGATAATTATTGAATCAATGCTGGATCCAATATCAAATTTGTATAGTCTTCAATATCCAAAATATATAAAATAATAAGCTAAAACTTGATTTCGTGGACTAATTTTTGCTTTCACTGGCGCGTACGTGTAAAAATATTTTTTTGCTTTCTTATTCCCACTTAACGGATGTTGACCCTTGAAATTAATGATGTATTGGATATTACATTACTAAAAAGTTCCGTATCAACAGTATTAGAAATTAAACACCTGCTTCGTTTGCAGTCAGTCTCTGAAATAATGTGCATCATAGCATTTTTTATCGTTTATTTTTGTGTCATGTTTTGACATAGTTTCAACTGAGAACTTCTATCAGAATCCGAGAGATATGAGCTAATATTCTCTGTATTACTACGTTAGCCCTGGATGTGTAAAAGTAAATTCATATATACCTATTCGACATGCTAAAAAGTGACATGATACTAAAAAGTGACAACATACCATATATCAAGACATCCAATCATCTGAAGAGGCAAACTAACATTTGACAAGCGACATATTCTAATGACAAAATCATCATATGTTTTCGGTACGATTGATGTGTTCAAATCTTCAAGATTATCAATATGCATCTGCTATAGTGACTTGTCACAAACAAATTGACCTTTTTCCAGTGGCGATAGTTAGTTTAATGAAATAGAGAAGCCGATTTTAGAACATCGTAATAGCCTGATTATCTCCGTTTTTCGACGAGATACTATACTTGACAACAATCAACACAAAGACTTCTTTAATTACTACGACAGTTTCTGTGTACCAATCGACGGTGACGCTGTGAGAAATATTCACCAAATAAGTAAAATATCCCCAATTTAAAACAGTTAATCAATTCGTATGGTAGCTATCCCGATTTCAGTCAAGAGAAGCCTGTTCTTGTAAAGATATTGACTGGATAAAGATTATATCAAATGCTTGACCTCTATCCGAAACCACAGTTGAAGACATGAAAGGTTACAGAGACGAATCGTAAAGTTAACAACACGAGAAAAAAAGTATAAGAACTGGTTTTAGTCTCACCCCAGATGCCTAGCTATTTAGCATGTCATCGAGTATATACAGATGAATTATCATACTAAAATAGTTATCATACGACTCGCTCGAGAAATAGAATGGAACGCATACGTTTTCAATCTTGAGTTCGAATTGATGTTTTTTCAAGTTAACCTAAAGACCACAAAATGTTTCAAAAATGATCATCAAAATTATAAAAAAATTTGAAAGAATATCTAACTTTAGTAAGTAGAGATTTGTTTGATTTTCATTGATATCATTATACAACTATCTCTACAAGATAACTTATGCTTGTCAGTCATTTCCGGATAACCATATTGACATTTCGGAAACCAAACTACACATGTAATATCAATGAACTATTATAAAAAAATAATCGGGCAACGCGTTTTAATTTGGTCAAGACAGTGCATTTGTTCAAAAAATATTCGCACCTAACTCTCTATCATTAACAGTAGAATGGCTTATACGATTTAATGGTCGAATATGAATGAGATAATATTAATACATATTTTGCATTGATTCTTGTAACATTGACTTTGTATTTTCTTTCTTTCTTCCCTTTTGTTATGTGCTCTCCATGTCAAATGTAACCACACACGTATATTACACGCATTACATTACACAATCGATATTAAAATATTAATGGCTTATTGCTAGATCAGCTCATTAACTGATATCTCTGATAAACACGCAGTGATCAATTGTTCTTCGTATTAATCTAAAAAGGCGCTTCACATAAATTAAAAGCATAACCTATATTAAATATTTTTAGCTGTTCATCTTCAAGCTTAACTAATGCTATTATTGCCTAGTCTGATTGTTGACTAGATTAAAAAATTAATTTAGATACCGGTACAGTGACAAATCTAGACTACATGTCATCAATGCTTAAACATTTTCTGGAGAAGCGCTACATTAATAATACTAGTAAAATGGATCAATGTTTCATTAGTCTTATACTTATCTCTCTCGCACACAAACATCTACATGACACACATCGTGAAGTGCACATACTTTTTCGAATCAGCAATCACCAAGTCTCGTGAAAACGAGATTGCTGGATACAACACGGCTATATGCTCTTGCAGCATCACAGTAACAACAACATAAAAAAGACCAGTGGATTCCAGGGACGGTCATGGGTGTGCATTTATAATGCTGAAAATAACTTTGTTTATCTATTTCACGCCGGAAATGACAGATTTCTTTGTCCTTGTGCAGTATTTTGATATTTCGGTTCTTTTTTTATCATTGATTCATACAAAAGCCCAATTTTTTTTTTGTTAAGGGGAACAATAATTCCAGACATAAAGCATAAGATAACGTTGCGTCCGGCACTCTTAAATCAAGTTATTTTTATGGCTGACAGCTTGTGAATTGCTTAATACCCAGCGAACGTTTTATCATCATTCTTTCCGGATGAAAGAGTCGTAATGAGAACTAGACAATTATAGTGGACTGAGAAGAAAATTTAAATTACTATTTCCGGGTCATGGGCAATAGCTAGCGACTCCTTGAAGATAAAATTAACAAGTCAATATTATTTCGGTTTATACGTACAAATAACCAACCATTACTTGAGTAAAATGTTTCAAATTTCGTATGTGAAGCTATTGTTGCTAACATTAGGCTGCTTTGATCCAAAGCATGGCTTATTAATTTTGCTGTTATATATGAAAAATTCTTAAGTTCGGATTAGAAGATGGGAACATGAGAATGGTAATAACTCAAAACTTTACATCGCATGTATCTCGGGGCGTTCACGTACGGTGCAATCTTACCACTCAAACAGACGGTCTAACTGTCTAATAATCTAATAGGCGTTCCTCTGTTGACTATTCTACTACTTGCATCCGGCATAGATATACAACTCCTAGACAAGGTTATAAAACTAAGGAACGTACACTACTCTAGTACAATGATGGTAAAAATATCCACGTCAATACAAAACACATTTGTAAATAGTTTATATCATAACGTAAAGGTATTACTTAGCAAAAGGCGAGCATTTCGACCAAAATAGGAAATAAATCATATACTTCCTTGTCAATCGAAGATAATCCTTGTAAACGGGTACTATGACAAGACTATTAAACAGGGAACGTGGTGATGCTAAAAATATGATTCGTCTGCAAACAGTTACACAGGGTTCTGTTGACAAAAATTATAATAGAACAGAGCCCTCAAGTTTATAATTGTAGTACCGGCCACCAATTGATGCGGGCACATTACTTTGATAATTATCAGTAATGGGGGAATCGCTCTAATCCTTTTACCATAAGAATTATGTATAGCTAAAATGTTTTCATGCACTATATTGTCATATATTTCTGCCCAATTAACCAGAATATTTTCTAGTTGTGTTTGTCTTGAAAACAAAGTTGAATTTTTAATTCGAGTAATTCTATTGCATTACCAGGACACTAATCATTTCGTAACTTCCTCATTAAAGCAAACTAACACCCAAAACCTAAATATAAAACTTCCTCCTTACGAGTCAGTGCCGGAAATAAACCTTTCTTACCGTAATATTTGAGATGTCACGCAAGTACTTGCGAAAAATTCTTAAAATTGTCACCTTTTGAACCCCAGAGACCAAGATTGGTCCTGTAGTCGCCTAACGTCTAGTGAAGAGTAGATCGTTAGGTACATTTGCACGATTACTACCCGTCCCCAGGGGGTACAGAAAGTACGATCGTCGTTAGGCTATATTCAGATAAACAAGGCTTATCAATCGCCACGGTCAAATACAGCTATACAGAGCACGCAATAGGAATTTATTATGCCCTATAAAGATTAATCTCCGCATCATGAAATAAGAGACTGTTGTAAATAATACCACACTCAATATACCAAATAAAGGGCGTTGTGCACAGTTAGCAACAATTTATTTTCCATCTCGTATAATGCTACTTAAGATGAATATTTTAAAAAAACATTTGTCTTTCCGCTTGTAGAGCGCTTTTGATCAGGATATGCCTATTACTCCAATTCAATATCCTTGGCGACAATAAACCTATCGACTTGAGATATTAGAAATAGATGTTATATTTCTTTAGATAGCGAGCAAAGCACTGGAGCAATCGCACGTATCGTTAATCACGATTTCAGTGAAGTTGTGACTACATAATGATTGCATAACTCACTGTAACATATATACCGGTAAAGTATGATGTGAATGCGATCTATATATAGAAGGTAGTCTCTATCAGTTCGTCATAATGCTGACTTTCCTTTTGAAACATTGATGATAATTATCAAACATCAGATAGTTATATGCAATTCATTTCAAAATTTAAATGCCTGTCTGGGTATGGTAGTATGTTACATTAGCCACGTTTATCTCTTTAGCTGAATGTAGAGTCAAAGGTTGATCACAGAGATTTCTTATTTTGTTTCAAAAATGTAGTTATTACTTACTAATTGGCTTATTTTATGACAAATAGAATGAAACTTTGAGAATTGATGATATTTATTTTCAAACTATTGTTTACAGATATGCTCATACCTTTTCATCCACTAATATTTCGCTCTTATTAGCATATCCCACCTTAAAGAATGAATATGCCTCCCACTATAATCGACAAATATGTAAAGCGTTAAAAATAAGCTGGGGGGTCTTCGTCACCACACAAATTAGGGCTCAAAATTTATTTTGTGACGACATACAGTTAACCATGTGTTAAATTACAGTCTTTACTCAGTTGATAATTAAAAGATAAGCGTATCATATACTTCAATAACTATTTCAATGGTTACATTGTATGAAATCATAGACACTTGACTAAAGAAGTGTCCTGAAAACTCTTTCCTGAATTGATTTTGCCATTAAGAAAATCTATATCAATACGATTTTTAGTGTTTGCATTTACTAAAATAACGAAAAACAGAATGTATCCTAAGGCCAGTTGAAGAGGAACAAACATAAATGAGTTGTCGTGTATTTGTGATTATTCTTTTCAGATAGCGATGATTGAGGAGTTCCATTGTATTATGTACT
>CAJDSM010134849.1:0-12801 GCA_903981925.1 Ostrea lurida | reverse complement strand
TAATAGTTTAGGTCACCTGAAGTAAAACTCAGTGACTAATTTTGCAATTGGTCTTCGTGCGGGTTTCTCGGGTCCGTAACAATTGAAACATTTTTAAACTTCTTCTGATAACCACCAAATCCAAATTCTATTTCCAAATTTTGGTATTGAAAGCATCTTTGGGGGAACAAGGGGGGGCACTTAAATTGTTATTTTCAGGGGGTCTCTTGCAACCCCCTTGGGGCCTTTGGGGGTGGGGGCAAAAAACTGCCCCCAAAAGTGGACCAATTTTCAAAAAAATCTTCTTCTTACAACCGCCACATTGTCCTGAAGAGGAAACCCAAAATGATTATGATTGTAAAAGCAGGGAAAGGGCCCTACCAAAATTGTTAAATTTTGGTGATTCCCCGGGTAGGGGTTCTGGACCCCCCCCCAGGGGGGGCCGGGGGGGGCAAAACCTTGGTAATAAAGGTTGTTTATATGTAAAAAACATTTGAAAAAAAGCATCTTTTCAATGCTAATTTTTTGATATTATGTAAACTAAATGAAATATTGAATGAATAGGTAACTTTTCATCTTTTCAAATGTGGAAAATTTTCCATGAATTTCTTTAGGGTAGGGGTTTTATAATTAGGGTGGGGCCCAAAATTGGCCATTTGATGAAAATGTTGTTAAAACAATTGAAACATTTTTAACTTCTTCTTTATAACCACCAGTCCAATGGTCTTTCAAAATTTTGATTTATTGAAAGCATTCTTTGGGACAAAGGGGCAACATAATTGTAAAAATTTTCAGGGTCCTCTTGCACCCATGAGGGGGCCTTGGGGGTGGGGGCAAAAAAACTTGCCCAAAAAATGGACCAATTTTCAAAAAATTCTTTCTCTTTACAAAACCCAACACTGGTCTGAAGGAAGAAACCAAATGCCAATAGTGATGGAGCAGGGGGAATTATTGCCTTTACCCAAAATTGTTAAAAAATTTGGGTGAATTTTCCCCCAGGGGTAGGTTTTCTGGGAACCCCGGCAGGGGGGGTAGAGGTAATCCAATCCACTTATACTGGGGGGCCAACTTGGTAACATAAGTGTGTTATAGTAAAACAATTTGAGAAAAGCATCTTTTTTTTCCAATGCATTTGATATTATTAATGTGAAAGTATTGAAATAAAATTTTTTGGGGAAATGAAGAAAAGGGAGCTTCTTTGTCATAATTATACCCCCTGCAACACAAGTTGGGGGGGGGGGGGTTTGTTACTGGGAATTTCAAGTTGTGTTCTGGTCCTCCGTTCTGGTTAGGGGCCAGGAATTGGTTACCTCCCCAGGAACTTTTTTAGTTGTTAGCCTTTTTCTACAAGGAGTTCACCATATCATTGCATATGGGTTTCTTACCCTATTGCATTTGGTCAATAAGGCGGCAAAAGGTCCCAAAGCACAACTGGAACATTCGAAAAAGTGTGGATATTTGGTGTCTGGGCTCCAGAAATTATCGCATTTTGGCCTCAGATCCTCATAATCATAAACATGGGGAACAGATCTTAAATTATGGTTTTCTGGTGTTCCAGGAGAAAGCATTATCCTTTCTTTACCTAGAGTCCAACTATATAATACATTAATAATACTTCATTGAGACGAAGAATGTTCTTATTGAAAATTTTGGGTCAAAGGTCATTAAAGGTCAAGTGGAAACTGGACATTCCAAAGGTAGCAAATATGATTTTCGCCAGGCTTTCTCAAGCATTATTCCTTTCTACCTAGGAATTCAACCATATATCATACACATGGAACTCAAAACCCATGGGGTTCCAGAATGTTTCCTATTTTAAGTATTGAAATTTGGGTGTCAAAAGGTTCCAAAAGGTCAAAAGCTCACTTGTAACCCATTAAAAGTAGCCAAATATGGGTTTTCATTTAAAATTTCCTTGAAAACAGGTCTTGTGTGAGAATTGAAATTTGATAATCTTGTTGTATATAATAAGGAAATATGGGCATAATATATTGGAAAAAGTATTAACATTATGTGAACAAAATAAACTTTGTATTGAGACTTAAGAAAAATGAAATTAAGTGAACTTACCTGTTGTTGGGCTCTAATAACTCCCAGTGGATACCGTTAAAGCTGTGTGGGCCTTCCTTGTTGGGGTCCTGTTCCGTTTTGGTCTGTTTTGTCCGTTTATCCACAAAAAACTTTAAACATTTGGGGCCAATAAAACTTTTGAAAATGGCAAAGTAATATGGGACTTTTCATTATTAACCCCAATGTGTGGTTCCTTGTTGGACAAGCCTTTCTTACTAATATTCCAATTTTTTGTGACACCTCCTGACCCTTGAAGTTATGAACCTCTACTTTCCATAATTTTAACTTGGGGCCATAAACTTTGGAATGGCAAGTGAATGATTGTGGAACCCCTTTTCATATTAACACATATGGTGTGTTCCTTTATGAACAAAGCCTTTTTCTACTGTAGCATAATTGTTTGAACTTTTCCCTGACCTTACCTTGAAGTTTATTCTACTTTTTTCCAAAACCTTTAAACCATTGGCCATAATTTTGAAATGGCCAAGTGAATGGAAACTTTTTTCAACTATTACAAACATTATTGTTTTCATTATGAACCAGCCCCTTTCCATTCTTTAGGTTAACCATAATATTTACTTCCTCACTTGACCTTGAAGTTTGACCTACTTTTCCAAAAAACTTTAAACATTGGCTCTAAAAGTTTTGAAATGGTAAGATGGGAAATGGACTTTTTTCAGGTAAACACATTTGTGTTGGTTCCCTTATGAAACAAGCCCCTTTCCTTATTGGTACAATAATTTGTTTTGAACCTCCTGGACTTGGACCCCTTTTTGAACCTAACTTTTTCAAAACTTTAAAACATTGGGGCCCAATAAATTTGTTTTGAAATGGCAAAGTTGTTGGACCTTCATATAAACACATGGTTGTTGTTCCTCCTTTTGAACCAAGCCTTTTTCTTACGGTAACCCGACAATTTTTTTACCTCCTTTGACGTTGAACCTTGAAAAGTTTTTTGACCCCTTTAACTTTTCAAAAAAACTTACATTGGAATGGTTAAAAGTGATATAGATTTTTCATATTTTCCACATGGCCCATAATCCTTTTAAAAGCAAGGCCCCTTTTTCACTTGGATTGGAAAAACCGCGGGCATTTTTCAGTTTGTTTCCCAAAACACATATTGGTTTGAAAACCTTAGAGTTGAAAATATAAATTCAAGCTATACCATGTAGGAAACTACTATTCAGCTAGGACAAACATTAATTCAGTAAGAGCATTACAGTTCATCTTTTTGAGCCCCAGCTTGGGGGGTAATCTTAGCTTTATTATTTTTCCCCCCTCCCCCCCTCGAATTGTTCGGAAATTCATGCTTCTCTGAAAGGTCCAAGTAATCCAAATACACAATTGGTGGTTTCCAACTAACTATATAAATACTTATTATTGGTTAGGTATTGCTCTCAAGCAATTTTTTCCCTTGTTTTTTTTCTGAATTTGTTCAGGCCTCTATGAGAATTATATACTTTAAGCACAAAAATTCCCCCGTCCATGGAAATTAAATTTTTCGTTTAAATTTCGTTGGTAGCATAAAATCAACGAAAAATTTTAATCCATGACGAATTTTTTAAACCCAAAACTGTTTAATAAACCAAAGAACGATTTTTTGGATGAAATACAAAAATTAAAATCCGACAAAAAAAAAATTTTTGGGATGAAAAACCGAAATTTTTTAATTCCAACGAATATTTTGTGCTCTTTCAACTTACAAAAGTTTTACTTGTTGGCATACATACTTTATTATGTATACTTTGTATGGAAAAATATGGACCGATCAAAAGTTTTTTTGGCGTGTAACACGGACCGAGCCTTGGGAAGGTTCCGTTCGCCGACAAAAAAAAACAACAAGGTCGTCATATTTTCCATACAAAAGGTCTTATTTCAAAACCTTTTTAAAATTAATACTCAATTTCATTTTAGAAAAACTAACTTAAAATTTTTATTTAACACTTTTTTTTCAATAAGTTTAACTAGGGACTAAAAAGTTGAAAAAACCACAAAAAAAATTTTTGAAAACCTAAAAGTTTGTTGACGTGTTTAAAAACATAAAAACGTTCAGGGAAACGGCCTTGCTTATTTATGACGCGTCGCAATCCAATTTTTCCAATTTTTTGTTCAATTAATGACGTCAGCTTTGCGGGGCCCCGAAAAAGTTTCCGGGTCATAATATCGTGGGATTTTGGGACCCCGGGCCAACTTTTTAAAAGGAAAAAAGAGGGAATGAAAAAAAAATTATAATTAAGTATAATATACTCAGTACCAGCTTTGTATATTTAATAGGTAACTTACCATCAACAATTTGATAGCCCAAACTTTATCCAGGTTATGGATTTTTTAAAACTAATGTTTAAAGTGTTTGTCAAAATATTTCTTTCTTTCTTTAAGGGAAGGGGCCCCCAACCATCCAAAAGTTTTATTTGGGAAAACATTGCGGAGGGTCGGTGGCAGGCCCAAAGCCCGGGCTTCCAGAGAGATTCTAAATGTTGTTTGTAGAGGAATATTTATATTAAATATGAAACAAGTTTTTGCCCCCCAAAATTAATTGGTGGGCAAAATATTTATTAGTTTTTCTGTGGTTTTTTATCTGCAATTTGTGGAAGATATCAGGTTTGTAGGTTTATAATTTGCCCCCTCCCCCCCCCACCCTACTTTCCCAAAAAGGGTTATCCCCTCTCCCTCTTTTGTCAAAATTTGCATTTTGCCCTGTGGAAACAGAAATATTTAACTCTGAAAGATTCCCCAAGTTAGGCCTTGGCTTTGGTGTTGGTAGGAAGGGAAAAAAAGGGTTAAAACCAATCCCCTTGTTGTTTTCACTGTCCACCACCCAATTGGATGCCCTTTATTCTTCATCACTTGGAGTAAATCGTATCTGTAAGTCCAAACTTCCAAATTATTGTTAGAACCTGGCATAAAATTGATTGAAAGCGGGTCCAGATCAACACCTTTCAGTTGTATTTGTAACAATTAAGAATTCAATTTGTAAATACCATCAAAAAACAGGGCATACTTAGTAAACCACCAAGGAAAGACAGGGCCGTAGCTAGTAACCAACCATAGGGGAAAAGGGCATAAAAGCTAGTTACAACCATTAGGAACCAGGGCTACAATAAGCTAGGTAAACAACAAACCATAGGGACCAGAATACGTAGCCTAAGTAACCCACCATAGACAGGGGCCGTGGGCTTAGGTACCAACCCATTATAAGATTAGGGGCCATAGCTAGGGTAACAACCATAGATTGGGGGCGCCAATATAGCTAGGTTACAACCATAGGACCAAAGGGTTGGGCTGTTAGCGAGTTTAACCACCATTAGAACGTGGTGGTTAGCTTTAGGTAACCCACCATAGAACAGGGGCATAAAGCTAGGTCCCCACCCAAGGGCGTACTCATAGTAACTAGGGCACCCTAGAAAACACCATAACAGGCGTGCTAGGGGTATAACCCCACCCATAGACCAGGGCATATAGGCCCCCCCCCTTGGGGTAAAACCATAGAATAGGGGTGTACTAGGTAACACCACATATAGAACAGGGCCGTAAGGCTAAGGTAACACCATAGGACAAGGGGGCATTAGCTTGGGGTAAACCACCCGATAGCCACCATAGACAACGGGCATAGCTAGGGTAAACAACCATTAGGCAGGGGCCATAGCTGGTTTAAACAAAAACCATAAGAATAGGGGCCCATAGCTAAAAGTAACAACCAGAGGATAAGGCAATAAGCTAAGTTAACAAAACCCATAGGGACAGGGGCGTAGTAGGTAAAAGCCCATAGGAAAAAAAACAGGGGGCGTCAGCCCCCCTAGGGTTTAACAACCATAGACAGGGGCAATAGCCTAGGGTTAACCAACCCATAGACCATTGGCGGTAGGCTAAGGTACCAACCCAGGGCAACTACTTAAGGAGAACAGCTACTAATACCATAGACAAGGGCGTAGCTAGGGTTAAAACAACTATTAAGGGACACAGGGGGCGTGGCTAGGTTAAACCACCATGAAAACAGGGGGGGTGTTAAGAATAGGAATAACAACCATAGACAAAGGGCATAGCTAAGGGTAAAACCCCATTAGAACCAGGGGGGCCCGGGTGGGCTAGTAATACCATAAGATGGGGGGCAATAACTAGGTTAAAACAAAACCATAGACAGTGGTGTAGCTTTAAGTAACCACCATAGACAGGGGCGTAAGCTAAGATAACAAAAACCAATTAGGACAGGGGGCATAGTGCTAAGGTAAACAACCATAGCACACATAGACGGGCATAAGCTAGTAAACACAACCAAATAGAACAGGGGCACTAGGTAAACAAGATAGGGTAAAGAAACAACCCATAGATAGGGTTGTGTAGTGACCCTAGCAATGCAGTACAACATGAAACGGGCCGAAGCTAAAAACAACCATAGGTACAGGGTCAAAGTCCAGGTAAAAACCCATAGAACAAGGGCTTTAGCTAGGTACAAACTATAGACAGGGCCGTGGATAGGTAAGCCACATAGACAGGGTGACTGATAACCACCAAAGGAACCAAGGGGCCCATAGCTAGGTTAATAAACCATAGACAGGGGCGTAAGCTAAGGTAAAAAAAAACTATTAAGGGGACAGGGGGGGCGTGGATTAGGAAACCACCCAATTAGAAGGGGTGTAGAATTAGATAACCACCAATAGGGGACAAGGGGCATAAAGCTTAATAAACAACCTGGGACCCAGGGGGCCATAGCTAAGTAAACCAACCATAGACCAGGGGGGTCATTAGCTAAGTTAAACCATTCCCATTTGAATAGGGGTTGTTAAAGCTAGGTAAACCAAAACCAATAGGGGGAACAGGGGCATAAGCCTTAGGTAAACAAAAACATAGAACAGGGGGGCATAAAGCTAAGTAACAAACCATAAGGAACAGTCATAGTAAAGTAAACAATTCCATAGGATAGGGGGTGTTAGTTAGGTTAACAACCAGAGGACCAGGGGCATAAAGCTTAGGTTAAAAAAAAACAAAAACCATAAAGAACGGGCATTAGCTAAGTTTACCAAAACATTAGGGACCCACGGGGGCGAAGCTTTAAGTAACCAAAAACCATAGGGCAGGGGGGCATACTTAGGTAAAAAACCCACCCCCATTAAGGGAAAACCAAAGGGGGGGGCATAGGCTAGGTTTACCCATTTCAATTAGACCAGGGGGGGGCGTAGGCAAGATAACCCACCATAGGACAGGGCAATTATGTAAAAACAAACCCTAGACCAGGGGCCGTAGTTAAGGGGGTAAACAACCCAATAGGAAACAGGGGCATTCAGGAGGTAAAACAAACCCATAAGGGAAAAACAAGGGGCATAGCTAAGTAAACTACCCCCATTAAAGGACAAAAAGGGGCCAATGGCTAGGTAACCCCACCCATAGAACCAGGGGCGTTAAGCTTAGATAAAAAAAACTTACCATAGACGAGGGCGTAAGCTTAGGTAAAAACAAACATAGAATAGGGGGGGCATAAGCTAAAGTTAAACAACCAAGACACGGCGTAGCTAGGTAAAACCATAAAGATAGGGGGCGTAGGCTAAGTTAAAACCAAGCCAAGACCAAGGGCGTGGCTAGGTAAACCACAATAGGACAGGGGGGGTTAGCTAGAAAAACTTTACATAGGGACGGGGCATAAAGCTTAGATAAAAACCATAGGGACAGGGGGCATTACTAAAAGGATAAACACCATAGGGGACAGGGCATAGCTTAGGTAACAACCTAGACCAGGGGTGTAGCTTATAGGTAAAAACCAAAACCCATAGGGGGACACGGGGGCGTAGGCTAGGTAAACCACCCATAGACATGGCGGTAGCTAAGATAAACAACCTAGACAGGGGATAGCTTGGTAACCCACATAGAACCAAGGGTTATAGTAAGTTTACAACCATTAGAAAAACCAGGGTAGAGTAGGTAAAAACCCCAAAACCATTAAGGGAACAGGGTCGTTAGAGGTAACCAACCATAAGATAGGGGGCGATAAGCTTAGGGGTAAACCCACCATTAGACGGGCGTTAAACAGTAAAACAACCATAGAAGGCATTAGGGGGGGGCTATAAAACCACCTTAGGAAAACATGGGGCGTTTTAAGCTTAGGGTTAAACCACCAATTGAACAGGGGGCGTAGCTAGGGTTACCACATAGAACAGGGGCATAGCTGGGAACAACCTAGATAGGGTGTAGCTAGGTAAAACCACCCATAAGGAACAAAAAAGGGGGGCGTTAAAGCTAGGTAAACCCCCACCATAGACAGGGGCCATAGCTGGGTAACAAAAACCATAGCAACCATAAGGGACCACGGGCATAGCTTAGGTAAAACCCAAAACCAAGGCAAGGGGGGCATTTAGGGCTAGGTAAACAAAAACCTAGATAGGGGCATAAAGCTAAAGGAACAACCAAGGATAAAGGAGGCATAAAGCTAAGTAACACCATTAGGACAGGCGTAGGCTTTAGATTAACCCAACCATAGGGAACAGGGGGCCGTAGCTAGGTAACAAACCCATAGACAGGGGCCATAGCTAGGTTTAACAACCCATAACATGGGGGCGTTAGGCTAGGTAAAAAAACACCACCTGACAGGGGGCCATAGCTAGGTAATAAAAAAACCCCATTAGGGGACAAAAAGGGCGTTTAAGCAGGTAAAAACTATGGGGGTAAAAACAGGGGGCGTGGCTAAGGGTAAACACCCATAGACCAGGGTGTAGGGATAGAATAAAAACAAACCCATAGACAAGGGCATAAGCTTGGTAAAAACCACCATTATGGACAGGGGGGGTGGGGCTAGTTAATAACCATAGATGGGGGCATTAGCTAGGTAAACAAACATTAGACAAGTGGGTTGTTAGCTAAGTAAAAACCCACCATGATAGGGGCGTAGCTAGATAACAACCATTAAGACCAGGGGCATAGCCTAGGTTAAAAAAACAAACCATAGGCACCATAGGGAAAAACCCAGGGCATAGCTTAGGTAACAACCATAGAAAACAGGGGCGGCATAGCTAGGTAAAAACAACCATAAGGGATTGGGGGCATAGCTAAGTAAAAAAAAAAACCATAGATAGGTGTAGGGGGCAGGAACCCCACCATAGGGACAGGGGCATAAGCTTTAGGTTAAAACAAACCATGGGGACATGGCCGGTAAGCTAAAGTACAACCATAGACCAGGGGCATAGCTAGGTAATAACCATAAGGACCAAAGGGGGCGTTAAAGGGCCTAGGTAAACAAACTATAGGGGAAGGGGCCGTGGGATAGGTAAAAACCCCACCCCATTTAGGAAAAGGGGGTGTAAGATAGTAACCACCATAGACAGGGGCATAGCGCTAAAAAACAACCCCATAAGGGGAACGGGGGCATAGCTAAGTTACAACATAGACCAGGTCAATTAAGCTAAAGTAAACATTCCATTTAGATAGGGTTGTAGGCTTAGGTAAACAAACCATAGAACAAGGGGGCATAGCTAGGGTTAAACAACCATAGGGGACAGGGGATAGTAAGGTAACAAAACCATTAAGACAGGTCATTAGCTAAGTAAATCCATGGGATTTAGGGGTGTAAGCTAGGTAAACAAACCAGAGGAACAGGGGCATAGGCTAGGAAAAAACAACCATAGGACGGAGCATTAGCTAAGTTACAACATTTAGAACAACGGGTCGTAGCTAAGTTAAAACAACCATAAGAAAGGGGGCATGCCTAGTAAAACCCCCACCAATAAGAACCAGGGGGGCATAAGCGGAGGGTACCCCCATCATGGACAGGGGGCGTAGCAAAGATTAAAACCAACCTGAGACAGGGGCGTTAATTATGTAAAACAAACCCATAGACAGGGCGTAGGTTAGGTACAACCATTAAGGACAGGGCCCATAAGGCTAGGTAACACCTAAGAAAAAACCAGGGGGGGCATAAGCTTAAGTAAACTACCATAGACAGGGATAAGCTAGGGTAAACCACCAATAGGACAGGGCGTAAGCTTGATAAACACCCATAGACAAGGGGGCGTTAAAGCTTTATTAAACCAAACCATAGATAAGGGGGCCAATAAAGCTAAGTAACAAACCATAGGAACCGGGGGCGTAGCTAGGTAAACAAAACCATTAGATTAAGGGGGGGGGGCGTAGCTAGGTTTAACAGCATAGACCAAAGGGGGCGTGGGCCTAGGTTAACCACCAATAGACAGGGGGCGTAAGCTAGATAACTACCCATTAGACAGGGGGCATAGCTTAGATTAAAACCACCATAGCGAAAACAGGGGGGCTAAGCTAAGTAAACACCATAGACAGGGGCATAGCTAGGTAAAAACAACCATAAGACAGGGGTTTAGCTAATAGTAAAACCATAGACACGGGCGTAGGGCTAGTAACCCCCACCCATAGGAAAACAAGGGGGCGAGTAGATAACAAACCATAGGACGGGGTATAGCAGGTTAACCCACCTAAAAACTATATGCCCCCGAATTGAAGATTCAGGGGGCATAAAAAGAACTCAGCATAATAATGTATTATGTTCCTCTGTAAAACACAGATGTCCCCCAAAGTGGCCATTCTGATGACAGACTTTACATAATATAATAGTGGTATATGTTATGACTATTTAGGATATGTTGTGGATTTGGGAACATTAGATCCGCGCCTAGTGTGTTTTTGCTAACGGATGTATGACGTCACGGGTCTAGCCCCTGCATCTAGCCTCTTTTATGTTTGACTGTCAGCGAGAGCAGACGTGTATTGTATACTGAGATATATTGTAACACGTGCGTCATATAAAGTTTATTGTATTATGGGTGAGCCTTCGAATTATTACCTGCGGGAAACCCTGCCGATGATGTAGTCAAGAAAGAAAAACACTATAGATACAATCAAGAGCCTGAACCCTGAGATTGCAAAATTCACTATTTTGCTTTTCTTAGATACACATTTAGATTTTATACAGTATCAGCAAACTATAAGAGGAAGCCTTCTCTGGCAATGATAGAGATAATATTAACTATGATGATTTTGGCTTCACCAAGGAATCAAAATCCTTGGGATAAACTTAAAACTTTGGTAAAGGGCTACATGCTCTTTCTAAATATCTATTTAGTTTCAGTTTAGTATCAAAAGCATTTAAGAAGATATTATATAAATGTTTTACACTTTAATAAACATTATATGCCAAGATTCGTGGTTTTTCCCCGCCCTGAATCGTGGCCTCTCATCGTACAAAAGCACTCAACACACCCGCTCTCACCTCCTAGTAGGATTATAACTAAATATTTACATATAAAACGTTTCAGTATTGGAAGACTATAACGGGTTATAAATTGCTTACTATTTATTAATTGGAGCACTGTGATTGGTAATATATGTATTGTTATCCTAAACAATATACTCAAGATCTCAAACTCTCAGATAATTAAAAAGGGATTATCCGTCCCTCAGCACTGCTCATAGCTCTGATCCTCAGATCTCTCTCACAACAACCCTTTTGTTCTTTGAATCTTGGCCATTATAACGAATTTGGCGATGAAATGGAATTTTTCCCGCCATTTTGAAGAAAACGTTCTACCATTTTGTAGAAAAAGAGTTACCGTTGTTTTCCATGTTTGCCTTATGTACTTCATTGTAAATATTTTCTGTAATAAATATATTTTAAGTTTTTAACTTGTATTATTTGTTTAAACAATCACAAATCCTCCCTTTTTACTACGAAACTCTAAAGAATCCTTTGTGGCCAGCCGTAACCTACACTGAACAGGTTTCCTATAATGTACAGAAACAAACAGACTACATCTCATAGATAAGGTCTTTTCTACCAGTAATACTTTGGGCTCCTTTCAGCACCCAGGTGGACACTGAGATCGATAATCGACCAATTTACCGCTTCGGTGACCACAGTACCTTCATGGCGGTTTATCGAGACTAATTAGCACTGTGAAACAGAACATTTGTACTGAAAACCTGTGCGAATGGGAAAGCGAATTTTTGGCGTTTTATAACGAGAATTTTAACGTAGCAGGAAAAACGTTTTCCTAGAAAATGTGTGCGTAAACATTCGAAATGGCGATTGAATTGAGTGGCGATAATTCGAGAGTTAACTGTATGTAGCTAAAGAGAAGATTTCTGAAAATTCACCTGACCATCTCAGCTAGGTGGCTTAATAAAATGTATAACACTGTGAAAGGGTGGGTGGGATTTTCATTTGATTGCAAAGATGCAGTTTATGTTGGGATGCAATTTTGAGGATGTTTCCATAGTCCATACATTGAAATTTTTATTTCATTCTGAAATTCATAGGATTAGGGTACCCATGAAATCCAACATAAATTGCCACGTCCCCCTTTAGCATTTAACGATTCCACGATACTGCTGAAATGAGAAAAACCTTAAGCACAAAAATAAGAAATACCTTTCTTTACGTACCTAATATCAGATTGCAAATTGCTGTCCTGGCTATCTTGATATTTGAAAAAGATCCTAATATGTGTATTTTCCTGAAATGATAAGATAATGTACTTATTTTTTCATGGTTTTAGAAGATAACATGTTTATGGGGTGTTGACTCTATCAAGAATCATAAAGGTTTTCTTTTATAACAAATGTGGCAATCTGAAAATTCTTACTCCACCTTTTGAAATTTTTTTAAAAATTAGTTTTCCACTATATGGTGTTCTTCTAGTATCTAAAGCAAGAGATTGGAGCTGTTCTTCCTCAGAACCAAGACCGAAAATATTGTGTTACAAAGAAGGAATTAAGTATATGTTGGTAAACTTTTCTCGA